>OY986952.1:1040594-1075594 GCA_963920595.1 Eimeria praecox
TTTCTGTGGTCGGATGCCTCTGCCTTGAGGGTGCTGCTGTTACTGCTCCTGTTGGTGCTGCTGTTGCTCGTAGCCGCTTCAACTGCCTCGTGCACCCCCACAGGCTTGAGCGCCCCCCGGCAGCACTGCTTTAACACCCGCGCTGCAGCAGAGAAGAAGGGCAGGAACTGCGGTGTATATATAGCGGAGAAGTCGGAGACCAGGAGCTGCAAGTCTGCTGGCTTGAGCAGAGACACCTGGCGCTGTAGGGCAGCACAAAGTGGGCCCAGTACATCCCTCTCCGCCACACCCGGCACTAGGTGAAAGACTCTCAGCAGCCTGTACAGCCACAAGTACAGGGACCACACCCAGGTGCTCTCGGTGAACGGCAGTTAAAGCATGCCGTTTAGAGCGAGGCGCACACCCTTCCCGGGCGCAAACAGAAACAATCCCCCCGCCGACATAACGTACCCCCCCCCTTCCCCCTCTCCCCCGCTGGGATCTTCCTCGAACTAAAGCCACAGAATCGGTCAAACAGGCACAAAATACGAGAAAACAGAGTCCCGGAAGGAACGCAAGAGAGAGCCCCAGGGTAAGGGCTGAGAAGGACCCCAGGAAGGACAGACAGACACAGAGAGACGGCCACCAGCAAGAAGCACAAGCATCACTCAATAACAAGATGGACACAACCTCAAAAATACAAGAGCAGAAGAGGACAACAGGAAGTACAACCGTTCGAAACACGGATTAAAACAGCGGGAGAAAGGAGCAGGAGAAAACCACTGCCAAGCAAAGGACAAGAACCCGCCGGCATGCGGTGGCGCCAGGAGCCAAACAGCAGGTTCCACAGGCAGGAAGAAGCTGAAACAGGAAGAGATAGCTTTCCTGTGTATCCTAATGACAGAAAGGCGTCTTTCTGGTTGGCTGTGGAGCACATAAGAAACGAGCTGCTGCAGCAGTTGCTCTGGCGGGTTTTTCCTGTGGGCTATGAAATAGGCCAAGTCAGTCGCCTGAAAGGGCGAGAGCTGTCCCTGTTGTTCCCAAACGCGGCGCAGCAGCATACGGCCCTGCCCCCGCATCTTCTGTTGTCCCATCCTTCTCTGCTCCCCGGCGTCGCAGTGTTCAGAGGTAGCAGGGAATCGCGAACGACCCTCGGAGACTACAGGGGAGGCCTCCACCTCGTTCCCCTTTTGGCAGTCCGAAGACCTAGAAGAGGCACACCAAGCCGTCGTCTCTTGCTGCGGTCTGTATACATCCCACTAAGACGCACACGCAAGCACCAACAGCAAGACAGACAATGCTGGTGCAAGCATGCCAGAGCAGGGGAGGGCCTGTCGTCCCTCTATTTGCTTATGCATCTCAAACACCGCAGCCGTACAGGGCTGATGGAAAGAGAAACGTACGAATAAATTCGTTCCCATGGGTAGTGAGTGATGTTGAGGATAGAATCCACGACAGAGGACAAATTGAGGCAACTACAGGTGCCTCTGCCCTTGAAAGCAGCAGAGTCAAGCACATATGCCTACTTACCTTCGCCTTGTATACCAACTCGGAGCCCAATGGAGCTTTCCTACACTTGCCTTTAGCGGATTTCTGCTTGTTCCGCGCCTGGGGATACGAGTGAGAGAAACGCACCGAGCTGCATCTGCACTTGCTGAAGACGCTGAGGCCGGTCTTTTGATTCGACAGTCTGCAAGAGGCATATATAGGGCCCATAAACGCACTTTTTGCGGGCATATGCAACATAAACTCGGCTGGAGGGCCGCAGGCAGCGGCTGCTGCTGGGTTGCAACCGGTTGGCCTGAGGCAAGGATCAGTGGATGTGGTTCTCGAAGGATGCCCAAGACCTGATTGTTGACGGGGGAAAGCCCTTAAAGGGCTCCTTAACCCTGCCGGTAACATGGAGCAGTTCCCGCTCATCAAAAGGGCGACAATGATGTGCAGAAACCCGCTCGAACTAACAAGACTTATTTCATGCAGTTCCTGGGGATGCCCTCCTGTTTTAGCGTACACTTCATTACACTCTCGCTTCAGAGCGGGGTTAAGAATAAAACAACGGGGATACGGAAGTTCATCCACAGCGGATCAAAAGATTCCAGTGCTGCTCCAGGGTCTCGATGGTGAGGACCTCGTATGATCTGGAGGCTTTTAAAGGGGGGTAAGACAGAGAAGAAGTACAGAAATGAAATAAAAAGTGTTGCAAGTAGTCATTCAGTGTTACCCCATGTTACCCCAGTGCTGAAAGGGGAAAAATAGCGCCACCATGACGTCCTGCCAAAGAATCGTGAACTTCGAACCGCGCAGGACGCATGGCTATTCAAGTGTTTCCAGCCTCCTGGTACATGAAGAAACAGTTCTTATCTCCTATTTGAAGTTAATTAGATAGAATCTGTTCTTCTGTTGAGTACTCCAGAGAAGCTTTACGGAATGGTCGTGTAACGCGCCCAGCGGAGGCGAGCACTGGTGGGCAAACGGGATATTGTGTGCATTTGTCTGGTGGGGTTATATCCAGCTACCAAGACGAAGATAAGTACAAAAAAGTATTACAATATCCTTATACTTTTCATACTATGAAATTCCGCAAGGGAGGCGGTCCCCGCATGCACCGTTTCCTTCTTGTCTCGCCATCGAGAGTTTCTGTCATGGTGACTCAACGCGGCATTGAACTAACATCCTACTAGTTTCTCTGTTCTTGTTTCCTCTTTACGAGCTGTTTACAGTCACAATTCATTGGTTTGAAGCTTAAGGAGCGTGGTCTCCGCAGATTCTCTGTACACTTCTGGCAAGCAAACGCATACATGTACGGAGCCAGCAGCTACAGCCACACGCGTGTTAACAGGAATGAGAACCCTTATACCCAACCCTAGGTGTATGTGCACACTTATGTGCATGCAGCTGCTTGAACATGAACTAGACAGAGCGCACCTGCTGTTCTTCCTTCAGGCTTTGGTCTTCTGCCTTTACGCTCCAGCCAGCACCTTTTCTATGCACGCAAAGGAGCCGCACCAGCAGCAGCAAGCGGCCGCAGTAGCAGCAGGGATTGCGGCGTGGATTGGTAGTAGGCTGACTTGTTCTTTTGCCTGTGTGCAAGAGAGGCGAACACGACTACTGCAGGCAAAACCGGCACCCAGGACCTCGTTATTTTTTATTTAAGATGGAGACCGAAGCGGCGGCAGGCGACACTTTGTGGTTCTTCCGGCTGACGCAAGTCTTCGTGGCGCTGCTTGTTGGCCTCCAGCTGTCTCTGTGTTTGCAGGCAGAATGGGGAGGCGGTTTCACATTTAGCGACGTTGCATCTGGTAGGCTTTTGAACACAGAGGGACTTTAGGCGCTCAATTGCGAGGCCATAGTTGTGGACTTGGGCCCCAGTGGGGCCTTCCAACAGACAACGGCCATACAGCATGCATAGATGCAGCCATTTCCCTTTCTTCTTGCTGCATGCTGGGCCATGTTAACTGGCCATACAACATGGCCGTTGCCTGTTTCTTTCCTTCATCTCATCTTTACGATTTCTTGGGCCCTCTCCGCTCTCATACTGATTTTTTTCGAATGGTGGCATCACATGTGTAATAGCGCACACCTGCAGAGCTACCCCTCTCGACTGAATCAGCTACACTTGCTGTGCTTGCTGCGAGATGAATTCCTATGTGCTGTATGCTATTGCTTGTGGCAGTTAAGTTTTTTAACTTTCATCCTCTGCTGAACATCTTGGCCTTCGGGGTGGCGACGACAGAGTCGGTGGGCCCTCTCTGAGGTCCATTTCTTGCATTGGCGCCTTGAGCTTCACTTGATGCCTCGAGAGATGCTGCAGACCCTCTTTCCTTGCTGCAGGAGTTTTGTTTGTGACGCTGAACTGCTCTTCTTTAGGGCTTACTGTATCCGGCATTGTTCTTGCCCAGGGTTTATGCTGCGCAGCGGTGGTGTGGGGGGGGGGGGGGGGGGGGGGGGGGGGGGGTTCTTGCATTGTTGCTTATTGCCTTGCTTGGCGTTTGGTGTGTGTCGTCTTTCTCTTCAGCTGATCAGCTTCAAGGCTTTCGGGCTTCGTCACACAGCCGCTAAGACAGTGCATGGCTGTCTGCAGCTGGCCTCATTCCTCCTTGGCATCGCTGCCTTTACGGTCGTTATCCTCTTTCACAACTCCAACGAATTTCCAAACTTCTACAGGTACGCCGTACAGTATTGCAGGGCCCCCTCAGCCATTGGAGAGCCTTGCACTTCTCTAGGGGTGTGACAATATACAAAAGGCGTTTCGCACCTTGAGGGCTAGCAGAACACGTCGGGGCAGAGCAGATTGAAGGGTCATGTGGCCCTTCACGTTCCCAAAGAGTCCTTTCACGGGCCTCACCTGCCTCTGGGAGATGTGTGTGTGGTTGCAGCGTTCATAGTTGGATTGGATTGACTGTGTATGCTCTTTCTTGGTGCCAGTTTTTGAGCGGTGAGCACAAGGCCAGGGGGCCCCCTCTGCCCTTAACTGAACCACTCGCAGTCAGCGCGAGTACTGTACCGTGGGCCTTGGAACCGAGCTTTCTAGCATACCATGCAGCACCTCCTGGGCTGCTGGCGTTTTGCGGTCAAGCGATATAACCACACACGCACACACACACACACACACACACACACACACACACACACACGCACACACACACACACACACACGCACACACACGCAGATATATATATATATATATATATATATATATATATATATATATATATATATATATATATGCACACACATGCACGCACACACGAGGGAGACATTGTTTCTCTGTTGCTCAGGGCTCCTCATATTCTGGCTGCCAGGGTTCGCGCCAGGGTCTGTGAAGGCCGCGTACATCCGCTACCACAAAATAGGGGGTATTGTCATGTGAGGCAGTTCTCGTCCGTAGTATGCAGCTGTTCAGGGGGGCTGTGGTGTCCATTTGTGTCACCGAAGGGGCCCCCTACGGCTTCTGGGGGGCCTCACAGCCCTAATTAGTAGACATGTGAGGCCTTTGTGGTGCCGTGTATGCATTCTAGGGGTCCTAGAAAGCCTGTAGGGCCCGGTTGTGCAGTAGCTGGCAGGGAGGCGTCTCTGCTGCTTCACCTCTGTGCCTTCCCTGTTGCTGTCGCTTCCCGCAAGCGGAAAGGGTTCATTGCGTCTAACTGGGGATCTGCTGAACGTTTTCTGCTGCTGTTGTTGCCTGCTACATTCTCTGCCAAATGCCTGACTAGGGACAGGGAAGGATGCATGCTACAGGATGAAGGCCTTTGTCCTGCCTGCTTTAAGCGCCGCCTGTCTCTTTGCGTGTGTCTGCCGGCATATTTTCAAAGTATATTCTGGCGCTTGTTTGCTAGCATACATTAAGAGGCAACTGTTTCTTTTATCCATTTGTTTAAATATGTTAGTGTGCTTCTGTTGCTCTGTCTGTGTCTCTGTCTTCGGTGCAGCTACTCGGGCGCCTTGGCGGCTGTCTGCTCGGGGCTGATGCAGAAGCAGTCATTCCTGCGTAACAACAGCCCCAAAGCGCCGCTTTTTGGGACCGCTAACATCCTTGCCAACGCCCTAGGAGTAACTGCAGTGTTGATTCTCTTTGCAGTGAGCTGACGCCTGAGCCCGCGGGGCTCGAACATCAACACGGGTCTATACCTCCTTCCGCAGACTTCAAGCTGTTGTGCTGCTTCACAGAGCCGAAGGACAGCTCATTGCTACTGCTCCTAGGCCTGGTTCTGCCTCCTGTGCTGCCGCTGCTGTTGCTGCTGATTGCTGCAACCTAATTGCCTGGGGCCGTGTGAAGCATGGCGCTAAAGACCGTTCGCTGGTTCTTATGTGGAGTATTGACTGTTGCAGGTCCTGGCGGTGTTGGGTTTTGAAAACATTTCTTCACACCGGTCTTTGCCGTCCCCCAGGACCCCAGAGAGTGTGCCGCCCGAAGATGGGGACCTCAGAGCCTTTGGCTCCGCAGCCGACACCGAGCGGCTTCGCCCCAGGACCCCCAACCGTAGGGCGAGGTGACCGTGCCTCACGGGTGGAGGCATCCCTTAGCTGTCCTGTTAACTGCAGCAGCAGCAGCGGCAGCAGAGCCCCCACAGCAAGCCCGGCACAAGGGCCTATGGACCCTTTGAGGGAGCCGCCAGCTCCTCTGGTGGTTTTTTGGTCAAAGAGCCTCTGCTCTACTAATTCATGGGTGTTGTACTTACGGATTCACTGGCACACTGTCGGACGGCTGAGTCTCAATTCTGATAATAGCATTGAATACCAAACAACCAAGAGTTGGTACTCCTTTAGATCTATTTGTGTGTCGCCTCTACAGGCAAGCAGGCATATTCTATCTGTCTAGGCCTCAGCTGAGGTGGTTGTTGAAGCTCCTTATGTCTGCTGCGATGAAGCAGGCCAGCTTTCTTTACGGGGCTGAACGCATGCGTTGGGTCTTCGTACAGACTCCCCATAATAATGCTATGAGAGGAACTGACCCACAGAGAAGGCAGCTAAGGCATAGAAGCCGCCGCGTGGCTCACCCCTAGCCCACCCTTGCCTGAAGGTTTGGCAGCCTGTGTAGTTGCGGAGACTACAGGAGGAGGCAGGCAGCCAACGCCATTGCTCTGCTGCCATCCAGTCAACAGCCACAACACAAGAAAGCTTCCCATAGGCCAGCGCGAATGGGTTAGGGATTACAGAAGCGCCCTCGACTTGAAGACAACTAGCAGCTGCAGACCCCGTGGACGTATGCAATGAAGTGCCAAAAAATACATGTATACTCAGTCAGGTATATGCTTGCTAACATGGTATACATTCCAGACTCGGGGAAGCCTACTTGCTCAGGGGTGACATTCCAGGGCCTAAGGGGGCCCAGAGAGCCCCCTGCTTGCTTGGTTGCCCCAAAGTCTCCAGGGAAACTCCGCAAGAAACAGCAATGCATGCATGCAGAATAAAGAGCAGCTGCCCCTAAACGCACTTTCGTCCTACCCTACATCTACTTAGAGGCGCCCTGTGCGGTGAGCTAAGACCGAAGACTATTGAGTGGACTGCAATATATATATATATATATATACATATACATATATATGTATGTATCTATCTATATACGCATATGTATATATGTTTATCAAGGCGTTGCCCCAGAGTCTGCTACGCCGGTACGCATATCGGCAACTCTAAAAGGCCCATATCCGTTCATTTCGAGGAACTCGACTAGCTGAGCTCAACCCCTTTTTACAGGGACTACGGGAGGCTATTGCGTTGCTACTTGAAGGCCCTGAGCATGGTATAAAGCGGAGCATTGCCCCCCCGAAGATGGGCCGAATTGCCTGCAGGCTGGCTACTGAGGGTCCAGTAAGTATTAAGGAAGTGTCTGCAATCTAAGGGCATGCAACAAAGGGGGCTTAGTTGTGCTTGCATGCATAGCTGCCTCATAGCGCTAGCTGCAGGGGTATCCCCTGCATCTGCTCGTGTCCTCCCACCAGCCCGTGGCCCTTGCGCCGTTTTGCCCAGAACGCCTGGAAGCTAGTGGAGGAGGTCAGTGATTACTAGCAGCTTTGGGGGAGTTCCTTCTTAAAGTGTTTTACTTTACTGCGGCTCAAGACAGCCCTCAGCTAAGATCGAGGGCCCCATCTTCACCGAGGGCCTTCGCTACGGCGTTGCAATGCATGCAAGAGAGGCTGCCCCTCTCCGCACCTGCCCCAGGCCCTTGGGCTGGTGTATTTAAGAAACATACATACGGGGAGGGCGGTTAGAATTTGTACTATACTGCAGTTGACGATGCCGCTCCGCTAACGAAGATCGAGTTCTCCCGTTCTATAAGCTACCGACAACCAGATCCCAGCTATCCCTTTATGCTGCATATACAGCTCAGCAGACCCCCATGCTTCACACCACCAGGCAAGTAAAAAAGCTTTGGTGGCCCCTCCTTCACTGAACACCCCACCCCACCAACCACCCCCCCAAAGGGTGACTATGGGGTTTCCTCTCCTTACCGGGGTGCCGTAAGGATCCCTGGCAAGACTGTAAGGCTGCGGCTTCCCCCTTCTAAGCTAAACGTCAGAGTCTTCCCCCTACTATAACAACTAATCTAAAGCCCTTCTCAGCAGTAGTGGGCTATATAAACTGGGAGGACTAGTGGCGTCGCAAGCGTAACCTTCAGCCCCCTGGAAGCCTACCTCCCCCAGTAGGAGCCTATAATACCTTAATCCAAAAATTAAACTGCACACTCTATGGAGTGGGGCTCAGGGCTGTCAAAGCAGCAAAATTGCAACCTCCGCCGGTGGCCAGTGAGCGCAGAAGAGGGGGGCCTGACGGGCTGCAGCTAGAACTGTATGGTGTTTACGGCTGAAGCTCGTTTTTCGTGGCTTCTTTGACAATTTGATTTGTTTCTTTTCTATTAAAAAGCGAAAATAAACAAAATTACCGATAGGCCGGAAGCTAAAGATGAAGTGCGTGTCGGGGCTCCCTAGACCACACGCGCAGCAGCAGCTGCAGCAGCAGCAACTTCGGTTGTAGCAGCATACTGTCTGCGTTTGAAGGCATTGGAGTTTATCTTCTGGTTCTTTCTTGCTACGAAGGCTAGCGGACCACTGGTCTGTCCTTCTCTGCAGCACCGCCGCAGCAGTGCGGTTCCGCTCAGCGAAGCAACCAGGGGCCCAAGCCCAGGCAACTCGTGCTTCCTTCCTGCTGTCGATTTCTCTTGCTACAGGCTTATTCTGTCTTCTCCTGCTGTCTCAATAACACCAGCCTGACTCCTCTGCAGCCACTGTGGGGCCCAGCAGAGCTGCAAGGGCCCCGTCTGTCTTCATAGTCACTGCTGCCTGGCATTGCCTTCCTCCCGGCCATAGAAAGGGCCCCTTCTCTCCTACGGGGCCTCTGTGTCTCTCAATCCGCAGCAGAGGGAGACACTTAAGCTCTGCGGGTCTCGCACAGCGGCTTAGCTGCTGCGGCGGCGGCAGCGTAGCAGCAGCAGCAGCAGCAGCAGCAGCAGCAGCGGCGGCGAGAGCAGCAGTAGCAAGCATCCAAAGCATTGTAGATCTACTATGCTGGCTGTACACTGTAAAGCGAGCCTCTGCAAATCTACCTGAGGCCCAGGCTGGCCTGCGTGTTGACGTTCCTCTCTTTGCTGTGCTGCCGCCGCCGGCGTGCGGTGTCTGCACAGCGCGATTATCTCTTCCTTACAGACACAGCCTATGCAATGGGCACTTACCTTTCCAGCCCCCTCTCGGGGAAGGAGGTGGCTTCGGGGGCCTGTGAGTCTATGGGCCTCCGTTGGGGTGTATGCAGCATGCAGGGATGGCGCGTCTCTATGGAAGATGCACACTTGGTCTTGTATGCGAAGAGAATAGGGAACACCTCAGCAGGAGGTACGGCGGGGCCCCCTTCCTACGGTTCCCCGCGTGAGGGGGCCCCCCCTGGTGCTGCTGGGGGTCAGCAGCACCAGCAGCAGCAACAGCAGCAGGAGTTCACCCCTCAGGGGCACAGGCTGTCTGCGGGGGGAGTGCAGCAGCAGCTGCTCTCACATCTTCTTCTGGGATCGGGATCGGCTTCGTGTGGGAGCCCTCAACGCAGCACAGAGGGGTGTTATGTCTTTCTTCCCGCGGAGGTAGAGCTGCAGAAGGAGGAGGCGCCGGGCCAGTCTTCGTCTGCTGCTGCAGCCCCAGCAGCAGCAACAACAACAGCAGCAGAAGATGGGGGAGATGCAGGGGATACGGAAGCAGCAGAAGCTGCTGAGGGAGATGCAGCAGCAACACCTAGCAGCAAAAAATCAAACAGAGTCGGCAGAGTAGTGCGACGTCAGTTTACTCTAAGACGTCGGGGCGCTTCTGCTGCTGCTGAAACGGAGGCAGCGGAGGCAGCAGGTGCGGCTGCTGCTGCTGGTGTTGCTGCTGCTGCTGCTGCTGCTGCTGCTCCGGGCGGGGCAGCTGCTGCAGGTTTGCCTCCTGCCTCCCAGGGTCGGGGGGCCCCTAATACACAGGAGGCTGGGGGGGCCCCCCCCGCCTGGGGGACGACCCCTTCCTCTGGACAGACAGTGCAGCAAGCGGACTTGTGTATATTTGCTGTCTTCGATGGCCATGGAGGCGCCCACGTATCCAGGTAATTGTAATCCTTAGCCTGCTGCTGTTGCTGCAGCTGCTGTTGCTGCAGCTGCTGTTGCTGCAGCTGCTGTTGCTGCAGCTGCTGTTGCTGCAGCTGCTGTTGCTGCAGCTGCTGTTGCTGCAGCTGCTGTTGCTGCAGCTGCTGTTGCTGCAGCTGCTGTTGCTGCAGCTGTTGCTGCTGGTTGTCAGTGTGTTCGGTAGATCCGCTGCTGTTCGTGTATTCCTCAAATTGCTGCTGTTGCTGCAGCATCATTGTAGCGGCTGTTTTTGCTGCTGACACGCTTGCTGCTGCTCCTTGCTTGGGTTTTTTATTGTGCGTTTGTTGTTGTTGCTGCTGCTGCTGCTGCTGCTGCTGCTGCTCAGGTTTGCTGCTGCACACATGAGGCCGCTGTTAGAGTGCCAGTCGGCCTTCCACAGGGGGGATATAAGCACTGCTTTACGTAGCGCCTACTTACGCATAGATGATTTGCTGCGAGAGGAGAGCAGCCAGGACGATCTTTTGTATCTTACGTCTCACTCGCCTCACCAGCTGCTGCTGCACAAGCAGCAGCTGCAGCAGGAACAGCAGCAGCAGCAGCAGCAGCAGCAGCAGCACGAACAGGACGCCAATGCTGCAAACGCTGCCGCACCACCGGCGCAGCATAAAGGGCTAAGATCCACCCTTTCGAACCTGGGGCAGCACTTCGGTGTAAAGTCCCAACAGCAGCAGCAGCAGCAGCAGCAGCAGGCAGCAGCGAGCCAGGCCACCCGAGCAAGCGTGAGCAGCAGCTCTGTGGGAGAGGCGCCAAGCAAGCAGCAGACGGCTGCTGTTGCTGCGCGAAACACCGAAGAAGACTTTCAAGGCAGATCGGTGCGAGGTTCTGTAGAGGACTCGCTTGCTCCCTTCAGCCTCCAAGCAACAGCAGCAACAACAGCAGCAGCAGCAACAGCAGCAGCAGCAGAGAGGAGCACAGCGCGCAGCGGTGCTGCTGCTATCCTTGCTGCCTACGCAGCAAATGGCCCCGATATGTCCTCAACCCCCCGTAGTAGTTTGTCCTTTGTGCCTGAAGCAGAGAGCCAAGCAGCAGCAGCAGCAGCAACTGCAGCAGCAACAGCAGCAGCGGCAGCAGTAGCCGCATCAGACCCTCCAGCTTCGGCGTCAGAGGAGGAAGTGGCGGCTGCGGCGGCAGCAGCAGCAACAGCAGCAGCAGCAGCAGCAACAGCAGCAACAGCAGCAGGAACGGGACCCCCAGAGGAAACAGGGGCCACAAAGAAAGGCAAGAAACTAAGCTTCTCAGGTTTTGTTGATGTTGTAACGCGCTCTGTGGGTCTGGGGAAGCTCTTCGGCCGCAGCAACGGCAGCAGCAGCAGCGGCAGATCCCTTGCTAGCACTGCAGGCAGCACAGCCCTCACGGTTTGTATTACTGTAAGCAAAGTGCACAACAACATCCTGCCGCTCCTCCTGCTGCTGCTGCTGCTGCTGCTGGTGGTGGTGGTGGTGCTTTTGCTGCTGGTTCTGCTGCAGATACAGCTGCTGTTGTTGCTGCAGCAGGAGCCCCTGTCCCTGGCCCTGTCTACAGGGTATCGTCTGTTGCTGCTGCAGCGTCGGCTGCTGTTGCGATTCTGTTGCTGCAGTGGGTGTTGCTGCTCGTATTGGGGCTGCTGCTGCGTTCCCAGCTGCAGCAGCAGCACGTATCTCACATGTCTGAGACAGTAAACAGCAGCAAGTGTAGAATTGTTTGTTGCTGTCTGCAGCCTACTCGGCTTATTGTTGCTAATGTTGGGGACTCGCGTTGTGTGCTTTGTCGGGGGCGAGAGATCGTCGAGCTCTCCCAGGATCACAAGCCCCAGCTAGCGGAGGAGAGGGTAGGCACAGGTTTTATCTAGCTCACTGGCTGGCTAGCTAGCTAGCTAGCTAGCTAGCTAGCTAGCTAGATGGCTGGATGGCGGATGGGGGCCGTTGTGGGCCCGGAATAGAGGGCTGCGGGTTATTGAGAGTGCTGTTGCTGCTGCTTTTGCTGCTGCTGCTGCTGCTGCTGCCTTTGGTGCTTTTGCCTCGCTCTCCTGCTGCTACTGCCCTTACTGCTGCTGCTGCTGCCTTTGCTGCTGCTGCTGCTGCATGTGCTTTTGTGGTTTCTGATGCTTGCCTGTCATGTGTATGAGCTATCGTGTGTAGGCGTTTCAACGCCATTTTTCTGTACTGCAGGATTTAGTTTATCTTTTGTTTGTTTCTTTGATTTTGTTTGATGTTGCATCATATATTTTATTTAATACATATTATTTAATTTAATTTAATTGTGTTTTATTTCTTTCAGATACGTATATACGCCGCGGGGGGGTTCTTGGAGATGGGCCGTGTGAACGGGAATTTGAATTTGTCTCGTGCTTTAGGCGATTTGGTTTACAAGGCAGACGACAGCCTCCCTCCAGAAAAACAGATTCTTTCGGGCTGTCCAGACATCGTAACTATAAACAGAGACCATGAGAGGGATGAGTTCCTTGTACGCCCTCGAACCCCAAGGGTCTTCTAGGGTTTAGGGTTTAGGGGCTCTTTACTGCCTCCTGCTGAAGCTCTCTCTTCCCCTCTCTCTCTCTCTCTCTCTCTCTATATATATATATATATATATATAATGTGTTGTACAACTGTTGCTGCTGCTTGTACAGGTTATTGGATGCGACGGCATATGGGAGCTGCTGTCGTCGGCTGAGGTGGTGGAGTTTGTGCGACGGCGAATTGAGGTGAGGAGGAGCATCGTAGAGGGGCTTTTGCCTCTGCCGGAGCTGCTGCTGCTGCTTCTGCTACTGCTGCTGAAGTTACTGTTCCTGCAGCAGCAGCAGCAGCAGCAGCAGCAGCGGCTGCTGCTGCTTGGCGGGTGGACTCCATCCGGCCGGATTCCATGACATACCTACCCTCTTTGAGTTTGGAGGTTTAGGGTTTAGGGTTTAGGGTTTAGGGTTTGGGCTTTTTGTGCGGGTACAGCACACTCCGGACTTGTGTCAGATCCTGAAAGAGTTGTTTGACTCTTTAATATCTCCTAATCCTGCGCTCTTCGAGTATGGTTGTGACAACATGACAGCATTTATAGTTGATCTCCAAGCAGAGAAACGGCGGCAGCTTCCTGCTGCTGCTGCCTCAGGCACAGGGCTGCTTGGCTGGCAGGTGCAGCAGGAGCTGCAGGAGCAGCTGGAGCAGCAGGATATTCGACGCTTCAGCAAAACCAGCAGCACAGAGAGTCTCTCTGGCTCCGTTTACGGAGACGGAGACCTCAAGCAAATGAACCAAGAAAAACCCGCCCAAGAAGGGGAGCAGCAACAGCAGCCGGAGCAACAGCAACAGGAACAGCAGCAGCAGCAGGAACAGCAGCAGCAGCAGCAGCAGGAACAGCAGCAGCAGCAGCAGGAACAGCAGCAGCTGCAGCAAGAACAACAGGAGGGACACCCAGAGGAGGAGAGAAGCGAGAAGCCATAGCATAATAGAAAATACGTAGCGAACGATACAGCACCTCAGCACATTAGCACTTCTTTGCTTCTCTCCCGCATATCCTTTAGAGAGGTGTTGTTGCGTGAAGGAATAAATACAGTTGCTCTAGTAGGGCCCCCGTGGGGGCCCCCTTTATGGGCCGCATGCACGCGCCCGCTGCTGCTGAGAACCGCCTCGTTGATTTTTCTGTTGCAGCTGTCCTATGAGCGGCTGCAGAGGACTTCGGCAGCATGCAGCAGCAGCAGCAGCACACGATGCGCTGCTGCTGACATTTCTTCTGCTTGCTGTAATTTGCTGCTGCAGTACCTGCTGCTGCTGCAGCTAGCCGCCGTTCATCTCTCCTTTCGCCTCTTCCCTTTTCTGTGGGGCTCAGAAGAGCCTAAGGCGGCACTAAAGAACAGTCGAAGTGTACACCGCAGAGTGTGGTGGCCGTGGTGGCCCGAGTACAGTGGCCCTTGGGTTGATCTGAGGTGTACAGACACCGCAGCAGCACCGCAGGAGCCCTCAGCCTTCCCTCACAAACCTCGTTTGTTAATTCTGACACGGTTTTTGGTGCGTTTCTGGCTGAAGTGCGCCTTGAGGGGCCTCAGTTGCATATACAGACCTTTTAATTGGGGCTGGCTTTGCGTGCAGCCGGTGCATGCATGCGTACAAAGTCCTAGCGTACGTGTATCTGGCTCTCTATGTACTAAGCTAAGTGGGGGGCCTAGGCCCTCTTGTGTCTGACCTACGAGTGCTGCACGTTTGCTGCTACTCTATCCAGGACGAAGAAAGCTTCCCGCATGCATGCATGCATGCATGCACGCATGGTTGATGATTTGTGTTGTACTGGAGTTTCTGATGGGGCCATGGGGCCCCTCGTGCCGCCTCCACCTGCAGTCTGTCTGGTTCCCCTTTCTATGGCAGCGGGGGTATGACCTGCTTGGCTAAGGGGCCCCCCCTGCACCCCCATCTACACTACATTCAGCAGCTGCTGCTGACCTCAGCAGTTCCCCTGCATGCTACCTATTCTGAGGTGTACCTTTTTGGCCCTTCGAGAGGCCCGACTGGGGTGGGAGGGCCCCCAAAGGGCCCTTGGGGGCCCCCTGTACTCTGCACTAAATCAAGGCTAAGAGGCTGCTAGAGGCAGCCTGCGGGCTGCGAGCCTTTCAATGGCTTTCCTGCGGTGGTCTATTGCATCCCCACTACTATTTGCAGTATCTGCTTGTTCCTGGCTGCCTTGCTCTGGTTGCTGCTGCTGCTGCTGTTGCTGCTGCTCCTGCTCCTGCTGCTCCTGTTGCTGCCGCTGCTGGTACTGCCGTAGCACGTGACTCCGAAGGCGCTCTTGTAGATATTGCTGCCGTCGCGCACGGTCTCTCTGCTGCTGTATGTGCTCCTCAAGAGATTCAGGGTTATCCTCAGCCTGAAGGTCTCCACCGTCAGTGCTTGCAGCTCGCAGGGCTGTGCTGCTTCTCCTGCTGCTCCTGCTGCCGCTGCTGCTGCCGCTGCTGTCAGACTGTATAGGCTTCAAGAAGTCATTGACTATGTTCTCTACTTGGTGATTTAGCTGTTGCAGATTCATGCGCTGTCCCTGCCCCTCCCCTTCAGGGGACCCCCCCCAGTTTTCTGGCTCAGCAGCAACCTCAAAGAAAGTGTTTGCTGCTGCTTGTGCTGCAGCAAAAGCAGCACTTAAGAATTGCCGCCGTCGTCGCTTTGTTGAGGATTCTTCGTCTTGATCCTGCTGCTGTTCTTCCTGAGCCTCTAGCTGCTCACGTTCCTGCTGCTGCTGCTGCTGCTGCTGCCGTTGCGGAGGCTGCTGTGGGGGTGTTTGCTGCTGCTGCTGCTGAAGCTGCAGCTGCTGCTTCAGCTGGTGAGCTTGGTGCTGCAAGTGGTTAGCTGTCTGCTGCAGCTGGTGAGCCTTGTGGTGCAGTCGGTCCTGCGGCGCGGGCTGATCCTGTTGCTCTTGCTGCAGCTGGGGCAACAACGGCGGGGGCGTCTGCTGTTGAAACTGTTGCTGCTGCAGTTGCTGCTGTTGCAGCAGCTGCAGCTGCTGCGGAGACAGTTGCTGCTGGGGCAGGCCTAAAGCGTCTCTCCCTCCGTCCCTTTGTCCGTGAAGGGGCCCTTCTACACCATTAAACCATTCCTCCTCTTCGTCCCCAGCCCCACTTCGGGGGCCCCCAACTCCCAAGGGGCCCCCACCGGGAGTCCCGCGTGGGCCCCCAGAAGATCCCCCTCGGGGGCCTCCAGGTATGCCTCCAGGGAATCCCCCTTGGGGGCCCCCATGCGTGGGGCCCCCTCGTGCTCCCCCAGGTAATCCACCTGGGAAACCGGCAGGGGTGGCCCCCGTGGGGCCCCTTGCAAACCCTAGTTGGGGGCCTCCAGGGCCTCCAGGGCCCCCTAGACCCCCAGATTGGCCGCCACGTGAGCTTCCAGGTAGCCCTCCAGAGAGGCCCCCAGACTGTACCCCAAAGGATTCCCCGGGAGGCCCTCCAGGAGGGCCCCCAGGTAAGCCACCATTGGGGCCCTCACGCTGGCCGAAGCCTGAAGCCCCAGGGGGGACTCCTGCGGGCCCCCCCCGTTGGCCGAAAGGTGGATTTGCACCTGGGCCTCCAGCGGGGCCCTCACGTTGGCCGAAAGGTGAGACCCCACGTGCACCTGAAGGGGGGCCCCCAAAGGGGCCCCCAGGGGGGGCCCTCATGCCTGCAGATCCGTTTGCTGGGTTGCCTTGATTAAGGGGCCCGTCTTCCCCTCCTCGTCCGTAGGGATTTCGACTCGGAGGCGGCAGCTGCTGTTGCGGCCGCAAGGGCTGCCGCTGCTGCTGCTGCTGCGGAGGGGGGCCATACCAGTCATCGTTGTCTTGGTCTAGGTGCGGTCCGTTGCGCTGCTGCTGCTGCTGCCACTGCTGCTCATTGCGTGGTGGCGCCAACCTGTCTGATGTCCTGCGTCCAGCGCCTCTGGGGCTTACATTTGTCGAGAGGGAAGCATCTTCTGCTTCAGGCGTCTGCAGGTGCCACTGCGGTACAACCCCGCCTCCTTCTTTGAGCTGCTCATCCTCTACGTCGTGTTCTTCGTGCAGCTGCTCTTCCTGCTGTTCCTGCTGCTGCTGCTCTTCCGCATCTGCCCACTCTTCCTCAGTAGCCCATTCCCACTCCCCGCCTTCTGCATCCGTAGCTCCCTCCAGCTGCTGCGCACGCAGCTTTTGCTGTGGCGTGTCTGCTTGAAGGTTCATTTCATACTCATGAGGCTCCTGACTGTCTAGGAAAGGAGTAGGAGACTCCAGGGTAAAGGAGTTATCCAACACGAGGGGTTCGGGGAGGGCATCAGAAAACTTTATAAGCCCGTCGCGCCTATGCAGCGCAGCGGAGTAGCCGCTATCCCACGTGGGGAGCGGGGCCTCCGTTGTGATGGAGGGGAACGCAGCAGCATGCTCCACGTCCTGCAATAAAATGCGCTGACTGAGGAACTGGAGAGGGGATGTATTGTAGTGTACGCTGGCCGTCCAGTGGTCGTTCAAGGGCGCGTAGGAAGCAACAGCAAGAAGGAAATGCTGCTCTGAAAACAGCTTCGACACAGCTAAAAAGAATAATAATACCGATTGGGCCCTTAAGCCCTTGAATAAATACACAGAAAACATAGTTGGTTGCCTTGCAAAATCGTTTAACTCCATAATCAGGAAGGAATGGAGGGAGGTTAGAACAGTGGTTTGCAGCACTTAGGGGAATCTAACACCTCCCCTGTTAGCACTAATTACCCTTTGGGTTGCTTTCGGTGGAAAATATGGCGTATACATGCGACTTTCCACACGTATTCCGTGCAGTTCATGTTCGACCGCGTGGTGTCTGCGGTCGCCAACTCGGGTGGCCGGCTGCTGAAAAAGCGGAAACCTGAGGAAATTTACGCCATTTCTTGAGATTTAATATCTAAATATGCGAAAGGATGAGGAATTTGCTTGGATTTCATTCATGAGAACGAGTCGGACTATCGTCGGTCAGCCCGGAACCTTCGGGATGTATTGATGGGGTGTGCTACAAAGGGAAAGTGAGCAGTAAAAGGGTTTTAGAAGAGTCCTCTGAGACTCTAAATACCTTTTTAGAAGCTAGAAAAGAAATATCAAACCTGAGAAATAACAGGGGGAACTGATGGAGCTTCACCCCAGACAGAAGACCATGCACAGGTCACCCACCCACCACCCGACTTCAGCGGAAATATTGCAGAAACGAAAAAAATAAAAGCATGTCAACGTCCCCTCTTTTGAATCTACGCAGAATTCCATGCATTTGAAATGAATAATCTGTCGGTCTTTGCCTTTTTTTTGTTTGATACAACACCTGCACTGCAGTGTGTTCTGAACGCGAGCACAACACCCTGCAGACCGGGGCTGAGCCGACAGGCGACCGCTTCACCGTTCTTCCTAGTTGTTCTACAGCTAAAAGAACTGACGATTAATTTAACATAATGAAATATTAATGTTTTTTCAGCGTCCCCTTCTAAGAAGAAGCGCCGCCTGCCACCGTTACGCCCTCTACGGTGACCCTCAAATCCGACACTACATCAACTATAAATATACAACGTTAGAATATTCATCTAGAGCCTCAATGGGAGCACTTCACCCCACCGTTGCAAGACTAACAGTACCGCTGGCTACTTACGTGCAGAAAACTCTGGGGAAAGCAACACACAAGAACAAGAAATCATCATTGTAATGCTTGGTTATACATTAATGTTTGATTATAAAGGGGCCAGACAATGCATGGCTACGGTGTTGTCTATGAGGCCAGCTGCTGGCCGCTGGTGCTGCAATCAAAACAAAACAGCCGCAGAGGCCTTTCATGCGAGCCATCCCGACCAGAGAGAGACGGCTGGGGAACCCTGCATGCAAAGGAAAGGAGGCTATAGCGTTAATACATTCTACTGGGATTCAGCTTTCACCCAGACACAGCAGCAGCGCCATTTAGGGTGTATCTACACGTCTATCTACACGCAGTCGTCCGCTATAAGGAGTAGCAGCGTACAGACGGAGAGCACGAACTATGGAGGTAAAGTCGAAACCCTTTGCACTTTCCCTCCCACGATCTAACTAAGAAGAAGACCCTCTGCAGGTTCCATTCACAACTCCCACTGGCTGGATCTCGAGCCTATGTTCTCAGAGTGTGCCTACGTGTCTGCATGCATGTTGTATGCATGCATAAAATGCATGCACATTCTGAAATGCACATTTCTGTCTTGCTGTCTCGATGTCTTTCCATGTTGAAGTTTGAGTTTTATCTTGAGTTTTATCTTCTTGGCCGCTCGTGAGAACGCGAGCGTCTGCTATCTCTTTCTCTCGATCTGGAGTGCCAGTGTCTTCTTTCTCGGGATCGGGATCGTCGATCCCGGGATCGGGATCGTCGATCCCTGGATCGGGAACGTCGATCCCGGGATCGGGATCGTCTTTTCCAATCCGGGCTGGGGGATCGGGATGGAGGCACATCTTCTTCAGATTCTTCGCTTTCATCGCTTTCTGGGAGCCGTATAGGAGCTGGGGGGAATACGAGTTTGATAGTTTCTTCCTCAGCAGCTTTTTGTTGCTGTTGTTGTTGCTGCTGCTGTTGCTGCTGTTGTTGTTGTTGCTGCTGTGGCTGTTGCTGTCTGGGCGTCTTATGTCTTTTTTTTCTTCCAAATTCATCAAATGTTTCTTCATCCGAGTCATGCTCCCGTCTATCATTGGGGTCTTGTAAATCAAAATGGCCCCCTCCCCTCCCCATACGGGGTTCATCAAAGGCAGATGGTTTAGGGGCATTGCATATATTACAGCTTGATCTCCTCGCCCAATTTAAATTGCCACAGTGTCCACAGCTCCAGTCTCCTTGCCGAACGGGGGCCCCCCCGGGGGCCCCTGCTGGAGTCCCCCCCACTCCCTTAGGTCTAGGCTTCCCGCATCTGTTACACCGCGTCCTCTTAGAAAAATTTATATTTAAACATGCTGGGTCTGAGCACTCCCAGTCTCCTTCTCTTAGGGGCCTCTGCATTCCCCGTGGCCTTGCAGGAGGTGGCGGAGGGGGAGGAGGTGGAGGGGGCCCTGCTCCTGGGGGCCCCTCCGAGACCCCCGGAGCACCCGGGGGCCCCGGGGGCCCTGGAGGGCCGGGAGGACCTGGGGGACCCTCGGAAGAAACAGGGGGGCCCACTGGTGAGGGGGTTGCTGCACCAACACCTCCTCCCACTGTAGACGGGGGCCCTCCAGGGCTGGGCCCTGAAGGGGCGGGGGAAGGCGCTCCGGAATACATGAAGATAAAACAATCAAGAAAATGCTAGACAACAAATCCTAAACCCTAAACCCTAAACCCTAAACCCTAAACCCTAAACCCTAAACCCGAAAAACGACGGGGATCTGCAGCGTGAGAGGGCCCTGCAGGTAGCGTAGGCAGAGGAGGGGGGCCGTACCCTGCGATAAAGAGAGGGGGAGGAATAAAAAATAAACAATTAAACCAAACAAATAACAGAAACAAACACCACAGCACCCTTCTTAGTAAATGCAGAGGGGGCCCCAAGGGAGGAGAGGATACGGGGGGCCCCAATGCTGGCGCGAGGCCTATCCAGGCAGGGGGCCCCTCCTGAAGAGTTTCTAAGCCAAGAAAAACAGATGTATTTGTTTAGCTTTATCTGCCAAACAAACCCTAAACCCTAAACCCTAAACCCTAAACCCTAGACCTGACAGAGGGGGCCATAGTGCTCCTCGCGGGCGGGGCCCCTAAGCTGTGAGTCTGGGTCCCGATGGGGCTGTGCTGCATGTAAAGAGAGAATGTGTTTATTATTGTATAACATTTGAAGAATAAAATTTAAAATTTTATCTATTTAATAATTTAAATCGTTTTTATTCAAAGAAAAATCCTAGACACCTCCCCTAACCCTAAACCCTAAACCCTAAACCCTAAACCCTAAACCCTAAACCCTTGAGCCACAGACTTCCACCGCGGCAAGAACCCTGTCATCCCTTCTTCTTTGTTTGGAGAAACTTGGTGTATATGACTGAGTTTCTAGGGTTTAGGGTTTAGGGTTTAGGGTTTAGGGTTTAGTCTGAGGGGGGGTCTTGTCCCGGGGGGAGCCAAAGCGCTCACCACCATGACCCCCCAGGTGTCTTTGCAGGGGTTACAGAGGGAGGGGGTTTTAGGGTTTAGAGGGGAGAGTTGGTTGGCCTCATCTCTCTACTTGCTGGGGGCCCCCCCGGCATATCAAACCCTACCGAAGGGCCCCCCTCCTGCTGCACCTGCGCTGCTGCAGGGTCTCGACTTCAAAACCCTCTCGCGTTAGAGCCAACAAACCCTAAACCCTAAACCCTAAACCCTAAACCCTAAACCCTTCATACCGTTTGAATTTGTTCGACCCCTAAACCCTAAACCCTAAACCCTAAATCCTTCAGATCGTTCGAATTGGTTCAACCCCCTAAACTTAAACCCTAAACCCTAAACCCTAAACCCTAAACCCTAGACCTTTTCCTAGGATAACATTTTACGATGGAGAGTAATTTGGATTTAGTACGGAGATTGCTGCGAAGCTCGCAGCAAGCTGCTGCCTCTCAGGCATCTCAGGTGTCTCTAGCAGCCTCTCAACAGCGGTTATCGGGGGGCCCCCTGGGGGCCCCCTCTTCTACATTTAGCTGCAAGAGCTGCGGTAGTGGGGCCCCCCCTCGTCTTGATCACAGCGGGTTTCTCGTGTGTATAGACTGTGGGGCCGTCCAGGAGGGCGAGCAGCTAGCAGGGAGAGATGAAGAAGACACATTTGTGCTGCTGCAGTCAAGTGCTGCTATGGGGTCTGCGCGAGTTCGTGATACGATGGGGCCTGATGCTGTTGCTGCAGCTCTTGCTGCTGTGGGGGTTGGGGGGGGCCCCGAGGGCCCCCAAGGAGACCCCACAGATGCTGCAACACCAGCAGAAACACAGCCGGCAGCTACAGCTCCTGCTGCTGCTGCTGTTGCTGCTGCTGCTGCTACCCAGATGGGTCTTGATGAAGATGAAGACGCCGATATGCAGGATGAGTGGGGGGAAGGTGGGGTAGGAGCAGCAGCAGCAGCAGCAGGGGGGGCTGCATCAGCATCAGCAGCTGCTGCTGCTCGGGTGTCTCGACAGCAGCAGCATTCTCTAGGGAATTACTGGCAGCAGCCGCTGCTGTGGCTTAATGCGGAAGAAGCAGCAGGAGAGACACTTGGCCCTGATGGTTGTGTCTCTGATGCTGCGCTGCTGCGATGCTGGGTTTTGCTGCTGCAGTGCTGCTGTCGCCTGCTGCAGCACGAGTTTGGTGTCTCTGATATGCTCGAACTAGAAGCGAGAAGGGTAAGAAACAAACCAAGACAAGCTGTCTCTTCTTGTGTCTCCTGTCTCTCTGTCTTCTCTATCTATTTCTCTTGTCTCTGTGTCTTCTGTCTCTGTGTCTCCTGTCTCTGTGTCTCCTGTCTCTGTGTCTTCTGTCTCTGTATCTTCTGTCTCTGTGTCTCTCTATCTCTGTGTCTTATCACACTCTGTCTCCTTTCTTCTGTCTCCTTTGCTTCTGTTTCTGTTTCTGCTGTCTTTCTGTCTTGTGTGTGTATGTATGGAATAGAAGACACGCGTGTCTTGTGTCTTTTCTGTCTCCTTTGTTGTGTCTCCGGTGTCTCTATGTTGTGTCTCTATCTCCCTATACAGCTAGTTGATTGTGTGCTGCTGTCTCTGTTTATCTGTCTCCTTCTTCTGTGTCTTTGTCTCCTATCGTATACTGTCTCTTTGCTCCGCCCAAAGCAATACCAGACCACAACAAACATTACTGCTGCTGCTGCTGCTGCCGTTTCTTGGTGCTGCTGCTGCTGCTGCTGCCGTTTGCTGCTGCTGCTGCTGCCGTTTGCTGCTGCTGCTGCTGCTGCTGTTTGTATAACAGGTGCTGCTGCAGTATTTGGGTTTCCTCGCTCGCCACGAGCTGCCTGTCGATACATACTTTTGCAGTTCCTCCTCCAACGTCGTCAAGGTTCCGTAGGCCTACAAACCCTAAACCCTAAACCCTAAACCCTAAACCCTAAACCCTAAACCCTAGGCTTGCTGCTTTGAGGGCAAGTGTTTGCGGTGTATGTACACCTGGTTCTGTCAACAATTATTTGCTGATAGGCCCGGAAGACTTGTCTCTCACGCGCAGCAGGTAGCAGAGGAGCTGCAGCAGCAGCAGCAGCAACTGCTGCAGGATCCGGCTGTCCCTCCGCTTCTGAAGACAGGTACAAGGCCTTCACAGCTTTGCTGCTAAGTGTCTCTGTGTCTCTGTGTCTCTGTGTCTCTGTGTCTCCTGTCTCTGTCTGTTTCTTCTTGTGTCTATCTACTCGTCCCCTCCTCTTGTCTTCCTGTATGTCTGTCTCCTTTTATTTGTCTGTCTGTCTCCTCTTGTGTATCTGTCTGTCTCCTCTTGTGTATCTGTCTGTCTCCTCTTGTGTATCTGTCTGTCTCCTTTTGTCTGTCTGTCTGTCTCCTCTCTCTCGGTGTCTGTCTCTTAGTTAGGGTTTTCTTTCTTGCTCCTACTGCTCCTGAACTTGATGATGTCTCTGCTGCAGCATTTGCTGCTGCTGCTGCTGTTGCTGCTGCTGCAGCATTTGCTGCTGCTGCTGCAGCATTTGCTGCTGCTGCGCCTATTGCTGCTGCATATATATTTGCTGCAGCATTTGCATATAGATTTGCTGCTGCTGCTTCATGTGACATTGGCTTTGCTGCTGCTGCTGTTGCTGCTGCTGCTGCTGTTGCTGCTGCTGCTGCTGCTGCTGCTGGTGTTGCTGCTGCTGCTGTTGCTGCTGCTGCAGTTGTTGGGTTTATGGGCCTGGATCGGCTGGCGTATGTGCAGCGGCTGCTGCCGGCTCGACAGCACAAGAGAGATACATTTTCTCGCAGGCGTCTCCGTCTGTTCACGCGTATGGAGACACCTCCGCCTCCCCCACCACCAGCAGCAGCAGCAGCAGCACCAGCAGCAACAGCAACAGCAACAGCAGCAGCAACAGCAGCAGCAGGACAGGCTGCTGCTGTTGCAGATACCCCAGCTAGCTCTGCTGGGGCCCCCCCTTCTCTTTCTGCTGCAGGGGCTGTTGATGATCCTCGCTTGCATGCAGCAGCGCTGGTGTCGCAAGACACCGCAGCAGCGGGTGCTCTCGTTCCTGCTGCAGCAGCAAACAGCAGCAGCAGCAGCAGCAGCAGCAGCAGCAGTAGTAGTGGGTTGCCTGAATACGCTCATACAAGCCTCGTGGGCGTGCCGTGTACTTTAGCTCCTGCAGCCTTGTTAGCGAGGGATGAAAGAGCTGCTGATAGGCTTGCTGCAGCAAGGCGGCTGCTGCCTCTGGTGCAGCAGCGGGAGAGCGACCTACAGCAGCAGCAGCAGCAGCAGCAGCAGCAAGGAGATGATGAAGCCGAGGGAGACTTGCTGTACGAGCGCCGTCAGCAGCTTCTCGCTGCAGCCTCATCTGCTGTTGCTGCCTTAGGAGCCCCCTTGACTGCAAGAGAAGCAGCAGCAGCAGCAGAAGCAACGGGAGAGACAGTTTCTAAGGGGGCTCGACACCGTAAGAGAGGCAGCAACCAGCAGCCTGGGATAGAGAGACAGCAGGCGCCTCCACTTCAGGTGTCTCCTTATATTTCAAAACAGCTGTTGTCTATGCTAGCACACGAGAGGTCTCTTGCTACAGGTTAGCTGTCTCTTCGACTTCTCTCTGTTTTCCTCTGTCTCCCTCTCTTTACGTTTTTGTCTGCTTTTCTCTGTCTCCATGTATTTCTACTTTCTGTGGGGTCGCCTAATGCGTCTCTTTCTGCTGTCTCCTCTCTCTCTCTCTCTCTCTCTCTCTCTCTCTATATATATATATATATATATATATATATATATATATATATATATATATATTGTCTAGTAGCTGTCTCTCTGCTGCTTGTCTTACTGGTCTCTCCTGTCTCCTTCTGCTGTCTGCTCCTGTTCTGTCTCCTTGCTATGTCTGCGTCATATGTATCTGTCCTTTGGCTGCTGTCTCTGCTTCCGAGTGCTTCTGCTGCTGCTGTTGCTGCTGCTGCCGTTGCTGTTGCTGCTGCGAGGGCCCCACTGCTGTCTGTCTCCTGCACTGTCTCCTTCTGTTTACCTTTACTATTATTTTCAGGGTCTCTTGAAGTGTCTCTAAGTTCTTTCCAGCGCTCAGCTTGGCGGAGGATGACACCGAAGACAGCAGCAGAAATTGTAAGCTGAGGAGACACCGCAGCAGGCAGCAGCAAGAAGAGCATTGTCTCTGTCTTTATACGGTCTCCTGCTGTCTCTTCCTTTCCTCTCTGCTGCTGTATTTGAATGCCGCCTCTCCTTCGTTTGTCTGTCCCTCTGTGTCGCCGGCTCACCCCTCATGCTGTCTGCAGCAGCAAAGCCAGTCCTTTGCTGCAGCAGCAGCAGGAGCTGCTGCTGCTGCTCTTTAGAGACACACGTGTGGGGTGCCTGTGCTCAGGTGGATGCGGTGTACGAGCATGACTTCCTTTTCTTGCTTCTCTTTCTCAAACACCGGCAGCAGCAACAGCAGCAGCAACAGCAGCAGCAACAGCAGCAGCAACAGCAGCAGCAGCAAAACGGGAGCTCAACACTGCTGCAGCTGTGTGACGCTGCACCAGAGCAGCAACAATCTCGAGAGGCAGCAGACACAACTGAAGGAGAAGCATCATCACCACCAGCAGCAGCAGCAACGACAACAGACGCAGCAGCAGCAGCAGCAGCAGCAGCAGCAACACGAGCTGAAGCAGATGACTCTGAGGAGGATATACCTCTGGCTTTGCTTCCAGCAGCACGACGTCGACTGTGTCGCCCCAGCCCACAGGACGCTACCTCATCTGCTGCAGCAGGAGCAGCAGGTCGTGCTGCTTCTGCTGCTGCAGCAGCAGAAGCAGCAGGCTTCCCCCCTGGCACTCTCCCTATGATGGGCGCCTCCTTCCGCTCGAAGGCCCATCGCGGATTCTTTAGTCTACCGGCTTCTCAGCTCTTACCCCTCAACGCTGCAGCAGCAACAGCAGCAGCAACAGCAGCAGCAGTAACAGCAGCAGCAGCAACACAAGTCGCACCAGAAGCAATAAAGGCAGCAGCACCTGCTGCTGCTCCTCCTCGAAGCTATGTGGCGCTGCAGCAAGAAGCAGCAACAACCCCACAGAATCGCCAGCAGCCACTATTGGCGCTGGAAGGCCCAAGCTCCCCACAGGACTCTCAACTGCAGCAGCAGCAGGATGAACAGCAGCAGCAGCGGCAGCAGCAGCAGCAGCAAGACGTGAGAGCAGAAGCAGACGCAGCCCACGAGCCAAAACGCAGGAAACTGCTGCCTTCTACTGCTGCTGCTGCTGCTGCCGCTGCTGCTGCAGACACCACAGAAGAAACAATAGCAGCCCCGGAGTTGGCGTTGGCGGTCCCGGCCGGGAGCAGCAGCAGCAGCAACAACAGCAGCAGCACGGGTAGTCTTCTGCAGCAGCAGCTGCAGCTCTTAGAGAGCCAGTCAGCAGAAGCATTAGAAGCAGAATCTGCTGCTGGGCCTCTTCGAGGTGTTGCAGCGGAGGTCCTGGCTTTCGATCGCGCTTCCACCAGAACCACAGCAGCAGCAGCAGCAGCAGCAGCAGCAGCAGCAGGAGGACCTGCTGCTACTCCTGCTGCTGCTGCAGCAACAGCAGCAGCAGCAGGAGGGGGCCCATTTGCTGCATTTGAAGGAAACTTTGGAGTTGGTACAGCGTTTCTCTTAGATGCAACAGATGATGTTACGGGGGGCCTCCGGCGTCGACTGAGGGGCCCCTGTTTGTCTGTAGGCGGCAACAGCTCAGCAGCAGCAGCAGCCCCGGGAGGGCAACAGCTGCAGCAGCAGCTTCAAATATTTGGCGAGAGAGAGAAACAAATGCTGATGCGTGTAGAGACACAAAGAGGAACAGTGAAACAGCAAGGGCTCTTCCCTGCGCTGTCTCCTGAATGGTTAGGTTATGTAAGGACTCAGCGTCTACAGGAGTTATCTGGACTCTCTCCTTCTTCTTTTACTGCTGCCTTTGGTGTCTCCTCTTTAGAAAATGCTGCTGAGGAGACAATCAGCAGCACAGGGAGACAGGCGTGGGCACCTAGAGACAGTCAAAGAAGAACCAAGAAGGGCCCCCAGGGGGCCTGGGGGCCCTCTCTTCAATTAAATGCTACTGCTCTGGAGCTCATGATTCGTCTTACTGCTGTTCGTGTTGTATGGAGACGAGCCATCATCAAGGCTTGCTTCCAACACCGTGCATGCAACAGCAGCAAACCCCAAGCTGCAGCAGCAGCAGCAACAGCAGCAGCAGCCCTACCAGCAACAGCGTCTACCCAAGCGGGAGAGAGTCAGCATACACCAGAAACGACTCAGGGAGAAGATACAGCAGCAACAACAACAACAGCAGCAGCAGCAGCAGCACCCCCATCCGTGTCTGCTGCGGCAGGAGCAGCAGCAGGAACAGCAGCAGGAACAGCAGCAGCAGGAACAGCAGCAGCAGGAGCAGCAGCAGGAGCAGCAGCAGCAGAGGGGACTCTTCTGTCTCTGCGTCGATGCAGCGGGCGTTTCTCTTTAAGATGTGCAGCAGCAGATGGCCTGGAGGTGTCGTCTGTACACCCTGAGGCTGTGGGGCCAGCAGCCCTTTTTTGCGGTGTATGTACAGCTAATACTTTAACAGGAAGTCGTCTACTGTCTCCTCACCTCCCCAGTTCTCTCCCCTCATTAGATATGGATTTGCTGCTAGCGCTGCTGCTTGTAGCTCTTAAACGATGTCGTATTCCTGTAACTGCTGCAGATGTCCTCAGGCTCCTGCTGCAGGTGAGGTCTTCCCTCTTCTCTCTCTCTCTCTCTCTCTCTCTCTCTTTCTTTCTTTCTTTCTTTCTTTCTTTCTGTCTTTGTCTTTCTGTCCCTCCGTTTCTCTCTGTCTCTGCCTTTCTCTCTTTGTCTCCTTTTGTCTTTCTCTGTCTCTCTGTCTTTCTCTGTCACCTTCTCTCTGTCTCTCTGTCTCTCTCTGTCTCTGTCTCTGTCTCTGTTTGCTTATTTATCTATATTTGTGTATCTGTTCATCTATATCTATATCTGTATGCATACGTCTATGCCTATATCTCTATCTATATGTCTGCAGATATATCTGTAACTGTATCTATAGATATATATCTACACCTCTATCTATGCCTATACCTATACCTATATCTATATCTATATCTGTCTGTCTGTCTGTCTGTCTGTCTGTCTCTCTCTCCCTCTCTCTCTCTCTCTCTCTCTCTCTCTATATATATATATATATATATATATATGCAGAGACATGTCGATGCATGCAATAATCTGTATGTATAGGGGGCTTTGCATGCGCGTGGAGTGTACGTACACCTCGGTATATTTTTGTTGGTGGTGCGTCTGTCTCCTTTATTTTGCAGAACCGTATAGGGTCTCTGTCTCTTCTGCGGCTATCTCCTCCAGCTCTATGGCATCAGTGTCGAGTGTTTACTGGGGCTTTGCTGCAGCTGTCGTCTAAGTCGAATACTGCTGCTTCTGCTGCTGCGCTGCAGCCCCAGTCGCTGCCGCATGCATTCCGCATGCAAACACTGCTACAGGATCTTGGGGCCCTGGGGATAGCAGCAGAACCTTCTGTGAATGCTGCTGCACTTCTAGTTCGTATAGGTGTGCTGCTGCGGCTTCCTCCGTTAGTGGTGCTGCTAGCCAACGCGCTGCTGCAGCAGCTGCTGCCAGGACAGCTGCTGCTGCTGCAGCACAAACTCCGTACTGCTCAGGAGTACAGACACATCAAAGTACCCAAGAAACCCCCCTTCACTCCTTCGCCCATTCAATTACACCAGCGGGGGGGCCCCCCCCTTCGTATTCGTCAAGGGGGAAGGGCCCTCCGCAGGGCTCCTGCTGCTGCTGCCACTGCTGCTGCTGCTGCTGCTGCTGCTGCTGCGGAAGACAAAGAGACATATGGAAGAGATAGAAGCCACAACAAACGCAGGCGGATTGTGAGTTGGGGCCCCAAACCAACAGCAAGACGGACGCCAGCAGCAAAACAAGCAGCAGCAGCAGCAGCAGCAGCAGTAACAACAACACCAGAAGCAGCAACAACAGCGGCAACACAAGAAGCAGCAGCAACAGCAAACGCCGCAGCAAACGAGACAGGGCCTACTAGTGGGGAGGCTGGGAACAATGATGCAGCGGCAGCAGCAGCAGCCGCAGCAGCAACAGCAGGAGACTCAGCGATGTCTACAGAAACACCTGAAGCAGCTGCAGCAGAAGCAGCAGCAGCAGCAGCAGCAGCAGCAGATGGGAATAAGACTGCTGAAGGAGACAGCAGCAGCGAATGCGGCGATTTCTCTTTGCTGCTGCAGCCTGAGGTCCCTAGCAGCGATGCTGCTAGTGATGTCTTCGGACCTGGCCGCAGCAAGAAACGGGCAGCAGCAGCAATACCATCATCATCATCATCAGCAGCAGCAGCAGCAGGAGGTGCTGCTGCTGCAGCATCTGGTAGCAGCAAGAGGCAGTATAAGAGGGGCCCCTGGCGTCTGCGGTGGTCCCGGCAGCGGGGGGGCCCCTGGGGCCCCCAAGGGGCCCCTGAGATATCTCCTTGTGGCGTGCCGGAGACACATAGCGATGCTTGGAGACTGCTGACGCCTCGAAGCAAATCTAATGTGTGGGGCTGTCCTATGGAGATGGCTGCTGGGGCTTGTATCCTTGTAGCCCTTAGACTCCTCTATAGCATCATGCAGTGGCAACCTGCTGCTGCCCCCACCAACAGCGGCAGCAGCAGCAGCAGCAGCAGCAGCAGTGGAGGGTACAAGAACAGTCTGGCTGCTGCTGTGAAGGATGCTCTTACGCTCTGTAATCAGACACAGGAGGAACTGTCAGGCAAACATGTTAGCAGCAACAGCAGCAGCAGCAGTAGCAGCAGCAGCAGCAGCAGCAGCGGCAGCAGCAGCAGCAACAGCAGCAAAGTCAATGACACTCAGCAGCCCTCGCCTCAACCGTTCCAGTGCGAGAGTTTGGCTTCAGCAGCAGCTCAAGACAGCGCCATGAGCAGCAGCAGCACCACCACCACCAACAACAACAACAGCAGCAGCAGCAGCAGCAACAGCAACAGCAGCAAAGTAGAAGGAGGCCCCCTTGCTGCGTTTGGGGGGCCCCTGTCTCCCTCACGCCTACCTTTGCAGGTGCTACGCTGGGCGACGGATCGATTTTTTGTTTATCTTGACGGCCTGACATTGATGTGGGTTGTGGGGATTCGTCAGGCTGCAGCATCAGCAACAGCAGCAGCAGCAGCAGTTGCTGCTGCTGCTGCCTTTGCTGCAGAACCTGCTGTTGAAGGGGCAGCAGACGGATTCAACTTGTATTTCTTCCCCGCCAAAGTTATTGGAGAGAGACGCGCAGGTAGAAAGGCCATCCGCTTCTTGCTGCTGCTGCACTTTCATCAGAAGCAGGAGCAGCAGCAGCAGCAACAGCAGCAGCAACAACAACAACAACAACAACAGCAGCAGCAGCAGCAGAAGTGCCTCCCTGCGAGTGATCTACTGCCAGCACCCATTCTTCGATTGTTGCTAAACCCAGAAGTAAGTTGGCTTCTGCTGCTGCTGCAGAACCTGGGGGCCCCTGGGGGCCCCTGGGGGCCCCAGGGGCCCCCAAGGATCTGTTAGTATTAGAACATCTTCCGTCTGAGTAGCAGCAGCATTTCTTTAGTGGAGATGCAGCCAATAATGCTGATCCTTAAACAGCCTGAGGGTTTAGGGTTTAGGGTTTAGGGTTTAGGGTTTAGGAAGGTTTATATACCCTTATAAAACCTTCCTTCCTAAACCCTATTATACCCTCGTAAAACCTTATAAACCCTCCTAAGGGTTTACAAGGTTTAATTAGGGTTTACTAGGGTTTACTAGGGTTTACTAGGGTTTACTAGGGTTTCCTAGGGTTTAGGGTTTGCATGCAGGGCGGAGATTTGGTGGGGCTTTTAGAGTATTTTGATTCTCTTGTTGCTGAAGCAGAGGAGACACAAGACAGCACATTTTCTATTTGTGGAGGAGGAGAAGCTGAAGAAGTACTGCTAGAGCAGCAGCTGCTGCTGGCGTATGCAGGGGGAGCACCTCAGACCTGGAGACAGCAGCAGCAGCAAAGACGACAGCAGCAGCTGCAGCAGCAGCAACTGCCTCTGCCGCCCTGGTGTTGGAGCAGCCAACTACCGCCACCACTTGTCTCTCCTGCAGCATCTGCTGCTGTCTCGAGGGCCTTCGAAATTGCGAGCTCAGCCCCCGTAGCTGCTGCTGCTGCTGGTGATGATGCTTCACAACCAGACCAACAGCAGCAGCAGCAGCAGCAGCAACAGCAGCAGCAGCAGTTCGAATCTGCTGTTCGTGGGCTTCTGGGGGCTGAGGCAGCAGTAGAACGTTTGATGGAGACAATGCCAACGAATCGGCAGTTGATGTTTCGTTTGCTGTCTCCTGCAGCAGCAACAGCAGATGCTGCAGCAGCAGCAAACAGTATGCAGCTGCCTGTGGTTGCTGAAGGAGACAGAACAACTGTCTTAGACATAGATTTAGGGATTAAGACCTGGACGCTGGGGTCTCTGCTGCAGCAGCAGCAGGCTCTTCAGCGAGCTGAGGAGTTGTTGATATGCCGTCCCCTTCATTCTCATGCTGCTGCTGCTCTTGCTGCTGCACGAAACAAAGCTGCTGCTGCTGCTGCTGCTGATGCTCCAGATGCAAACCCACAAGACAAGCAACGTCTGCAGCAGCAGCAAGAACGAGGAGCCCTAGTAGAGACAGAAGGAGACACTATGCCGCTAGCAGAAGCAGCAGAAGACCTTGAAAGAGCTGTAGAACTCGCTGCTGCAGCATTTGGTTTTATTAGCGTACAACACCAGCTGCAGCAGCAGCAGCAGCAGGAGAGGCGGCACCACAAACGCCGTTCCAAACGAGAGCGTCGCCACAAGGAGAGACACCGCCGGGGCGAAGGCAGCAGCAGCAGCAGCAGCAGCAGCAGCAGCAGCAGCAATAGCAGCGGGCCTACGCATTTTGAGCTGTACAGACACTCTGTTAGTGCAGCAGAAGCTTGCGAGCCGTGTGTGCTGGTTCCGCTGCAGCCACACAATGCTGCGGTGGTGCAGCAGTTTGCTGCAGAGGTAGTTGACGAGCTGCCGCTGCTGCCGCTGCCAAAGCCTGCGAAATCTGCTGCTGCTGCTGCTGCTGCTGCTCGTCTTGAGGCTCTTCACTGTCTTCAGCAGCAGCAGAAGCGGATGCGGCTGCAGTGGCTTGGGTCTCCTTACCTCTGCTACGAAGGGACAGCAGAATCTCTCGTGCTGCTGCTAGCAGCTTCGTTGCTGCAGCAGATGGGTGCTGCTGATGATTTGCTGCAGCAGCCTGCAGCAGATGGAGGAGAGACAGTTGGGGATTTGCTGCTGAGAGACACAGCAGCAGGTGCAGCAGCAGCAGCAGCAGGAGAGGCGGCAGCAGAAGGTCAGGGTCTTCTACATGCAGTCAAAGAGCTGCTGCAGCCGTACAGGGAAGCAGCAGCAGCTGCTTCTGCTGCAGCCCAGCAGCAACAGCCATCTTCCTCTGCAGCAACAGCAGCACCAACAGCAGCAACAGCAGCAGCAGATGCAGATTCTGTATCCTTACGTGCCTCGCCTTCTGTGGGCCCTGACGGCCAGGCGCCGCGAGGGTCTGAGCAGCAGCAGCAGCAGCAGCAGCAGCATGACGAGGAACAGCAGCAGCAAGAGCAGAACCAGGAGCAGCAGCAGGAGCAACAGCAGCAGCAGGAGCAGCAGCAGGAGCAGCAGAAGCAGCAGCAGGAGCAGCAGCAGCAGCAGCAGGGTATGGACCCAGTACACAGCAAGTACTGGGCCCCTGACTGGTCGTTCAGCGAGTTTGCTGCTGCAGCAATTCCCAGACAGTTTGGTTTTAAGTGCAGCAGCAGCAGCAGCTGCTGCGAAGGCGGCGGCTGCGGGCCGGGAAGGGCCTTGCCGCTGCGGCTTGAGGCTGCATGCAGCTATGCTACAAGTATATTAACACTTAAACCCTAAACCCTAAACCCTAATAAAACCCTAACACATAAACCCTAAAACCATAAACCCTAACAAAACCCTAGCTCCTAAACAGCCAAACCCTTCTCTACAGCTGCAGCTTTATTATTATTATTATTATTATTATTATTATTATTATTATTATTATTATTGTTTTATTATTATTATTATTATTATTATTATTATTATTATTATTATTATTATTATTATTATTATTATTATTATTATTATTGTTTGTGTTTATGTTTTTAGGTCGTCTGCCCTTTATGTACACCGTAGCCCTGATGAAAGTTGCTGATCAGCTGGGTGTGGGGCCCGCTGAGCTACACTCGGTTAGAAGGCTAGCACTCTTGCTGTTGCTGCTGCTGCTGCTGTTGTTGTTGCTGCTGCTGCTGCTGTTGTTTCTGCTGCTGGGTGTGGGGCCCGCTGAGCTACACTCGGTTAGAAGGCTAGCACTCTTGCTGCTGCTGTTGCTGCTGCTGTTGTTGTTGCTGCTGCTGTTGTTGCTGGTGCTGCTGTTGTTGCTGCTGCTGTTGCTGCTGCCGCTGTTATTGTTGTTGCTGTTTCTGTTGCTGCTGCTGACTCCGCTGTTGCTATTATTGTTGCTGTTGTTGCCACAACTGTTGCTGCTGCTGGGGTTGCTGCTGCCGTGGCTTCTGTTGTTGTTGCTGCTGCTGTTGCTGCTGCTGCTGGTTCTGTTGTTGTTGCTGCTGCTGCTGCTTTGCCTGCATTCAAGTGTCTCTCAGCGTAGGTGTGTATTTCGAGGCTGTTGTCTTCTTCAATACGATATATATTTATTGTACTTATCTTACTATCAAACTCGTTTTAATGTTTTTATTATATTTTTCTTCTGTTTGCTGCTTGCTGTGTGTCTGTTTGGGGTGTACGTACACCAGGTTGCTCAGCAGTGTGAGCGGTGGCTGGTTCAGAAGTTCTTCCGCGACCATCTGCATACACGCTGGCCCCTCTAAGCCCTAAACCCTAAACCCTAAACCCTAAGCTCTCTCAGCTGTATGCCCTTACAACCCTAAACCCTGGGGGGTTGTGGGCATTCAAAGGCAGCGCATAGCGATGGTGCCGCTGCGGTGTCTTTGCTGCATCAGCAGCAGCAGCAGCAGAAGCAGCTGAAGGCCTTGGGGGCCCCTATAGGGGCCCTATAGGGGGTCTCCTTTAGCTGTAGCAAGCAGTTTTAAGTCTGGGGGCCCCCCACACACACACTGCAACATCCCCGTCGCCTCAGGTATTTCCCGTCTTCTCTTCTTCAGGTAGGGGGGCCCCCAGGCCCTGACAAAACCCTTTAAGGGCTTCCGAAGCCCCTCCTCGCCAACTGGGGGGCCCCTAGGGGGCCCCCCAGAAGTGGCCTAGAGGAATACAAGTCTCTCTAGGGGCCCCTAGAGGGGCCCCTATAGGAGGGACCCCACACAGACACTTGCTAACGAACTCCGAGGGAGACTGCTGCTCATTGTGTGGGCATGCGTCACAGCCTCTTGTCTCTATAGACAGCTTTTATTATTTGTTGACTACGCTGTAACGGCCACAAATATTTAATTTATTTGTCTCTCCTTAGAGAAGAAAGAGATCATTGAAGGTAGGAGGCCCTTGCCCCTACAGGGGGCCTTTAAATACCTTCAGGGGGCCCCCACCTACCCCCAAGGGGGCCCTTAAATACCCTTAGGCTGCACCTAAACACCCTCAGGGGGCCCCCAGGGGGCCCTTAAACATCCTTAGGGGGGGCCCTAAACACCCCTAGGGGGCCCTTGAACACCCCTAGAGGGCCTTTCCATACCACGACAGAGCCCTTACATGCCCCTATGGGGCTATTAAATACCACTAGGGGGCCCCTAAACAACCCTGGGGGCCCCCTAAATACCCCTAGGGGGCCCCCTAAATACCCCTAGGGGGCCCATAAAGGCCCTCATGGGTCCCCTCCGATTTTGATGGCGGAGACGATGAAGCCGCTGGGGATGGCTATGGTGCTTTGCATGTTTGGGTGAGTCCTCCCAGGGACAACCTGCAGGAGACAGGAGACAAAAGGAGACAGCAGTTGCTGCTGCATCTACAGCAGCGGTAGGAGCCTATGACAGAGAGCAGAAGGGGGCCCTTATAAACCCTTAGGGGCCCCTTGAAGATAGTGGGGGCCCCTCTTAAGTCTCTCTGTCTCTTTTTACAAGAGAGAGACAAACACAAAGGAGACACAACACTGCCGTTCAGGTGTCAGTAGCAAAAGGAGACACTTTTAGCTCTCTCTCTCTCTCTCTCTCTCTCTCTCTCTCTCTCTCTCTCTCTCTCTCTCTCTCTCTCTCTCTTCTCTAAGTAGTTATTTCTAATTCAAAATAATAAAACAAATAACCATTACTGGGAATCGAACGCGTGCGGGGCCGCTTGCTTGCCTGAAACTCGCGCAGTAACAGCTCCTCTAAGGTCGGGTGTATAAACTCCCTCGAGGCACATAGAGCGGAGTGCACACTGCCGGCAAACTCGAAGGCCTGCGTAAACAGCACCAAGCGACCGCCTGC
>OY986952.1:1083094-1093094 GCA_963920595.1 Eimeria praecox
AGCACCTACAGACTTGCTACTTAAACGATTAGCTGGACGTATAACAGATCCTAAGACAGGCCAAATCTATGGGCCCCACAGACCCCCCCCTGCCTCCTTAGTAGGGGGCCCCCAAGGGGCACAAAGGGAGGATGATGCTGTAGACGTCCTACAGAAACGTATTAAGTTGTATGAGGAGGGGCTTGCCCCTATCCTTGAAGCAATGCGGAAGGGGGCCCCACAGGGAACCTCAGGGACCCCCTTGGGGCCCCCCCCTCGTATTGTTGAAATTGATGCTAGCAAACATATCGATGATGTAGTAAAAGAGGCCCTTGCAGCTGTTAAGCCCCTACTCGCCTCACGCTAGGGGACCTAAACCCTAAACCCTAAACCCTAAAACTAAATCTTAAGGGGCCCCCAGATACCAGGGGCCCCCAGATACCAGGGGCCCCCACATGCCCCCTAGACCGAATTTGATTTGAACAAACCTAGTCACTTCAAAAGTAGAGACACTGGTGTACAGCGTCTACACAGCCTGCCTAGCTAGCTAGCTAGCTAGCTAGCTAGCTAGGCAGAGCTCGCCAGCTAGCTAGTTGGGGACTAGCTAGTTTGCCTTGGGACCTCAGCCCGAAGCAGGGCTAACGTAGCTTACCTTCTGATAACCAGGTAGAATAGTGCCGTTCCCAGCTAGCTGATGAGGCGTTCAGTTAGCTAGCTAGCTCGTAGCTAGCCACCTCTCCGGGCCGGATGGCGAGCAGGCTAGCTAGCTAGCTGGCTAGCTATTTCTTAACGGTGGAACCGTTGCTGTTGTCTAAAGGAGCCCTGGGGGTGTGGGGTTTAGCAACTGCAGTGTACAGCCAGGTTTCAGGCCCTAAAGGGCTGTATATGAGATGCTAAGGATGATCTCTAGGGAGATGCCCCCTGTATGTGTGAGTATACACCTCACATAGCCGTGTCTGCAATACTACACTCAGTCTTAAGCACAATTTCCTTGAAAATGCTCTTCTTGCTGCTCCACAGGGAAGGCCTCTCCGTGTGCATGCATGCGCTTGAGTAAGAGAAGACGCTTTAAAGGACTACACGCACCAGCAACACCGGCAGCAGCTCCAAAGAATGCTTCAGCAGCACAAACAGCAGCAGCAGCACCACCATCAGCCTGAACCCGACTAGGATCAAGCCAGCGTCCCCACACCAGAAGAAACAGAACAAAAAAAAACGTTCAACAATGCAAGAACAGCGGTGTATCTCCTGGCTCATGCTGCTCTTACCTCTCTCATCCTTAGCGGATGGGGGCCGTACAGGAGTTCCTATGACCTTGGGGCGCCCCTGTACACGGCCCTATCTGCGCACTAACTCTACAGGTGTTGCCGCTTCTTCGGTGCAGCCGAGCACCCCACTGTTTCCTTGGTTTGCAGAATATCAGGCGTACGGCCTAGAGACAACGCGCCTCGCTGTGGCAGCACTTGATACACGCAGCCTGCGACGCCACCCACCAGCCTGCGAGAGTAGTTGCACTCTGCTGCTGCTCCTGGAGCTGTAGCTGCTGCCGCTGTAGCGGCTGCCGCTGCTCCTCTTCCTCCTTCTCCGATTCGTAGGGGGGCGCAGGAGTCCCGTGGTGCAGCGTGTCATAATCTGTGTGTCTCCCCCCTACCGAAGCATGATGGTGCTCTTGATGCTGTCAAGCATGTATATACACTTACCGCAGAACAGATACCTTATAGTATCCATACGCTAGATATGTAGGAGGCCCCGCTTACACAGCAGCAGCTGCACATAATGAATCTTGACGGCACACTCTTAACAATGTCAAGCAAATACGTCAAACTATTGAACGTCCACGCTTGCTCCTCTTCACATGCCTCTACTCCACTCCTGCATAGCCCTCTAGAAGTAACAAGCAAGCGTGGTATTCTAGTGCTCAAAGATTCTTACAAAAAAAAAGAAAGGAGGTGTTTTCGGTTGCCTCATGAAATCACAACCTTTTGCAGTCAGTCAAGAACCCACAAATCTACTCGCCTGCCCCTTTCATCATCTGCTTTTGCTCTTGCACGTGGTAAGAGTCAAATCAGAACTCGCCTTGATGAGGCGTAGCCACCGGGGAGCTACAACTCTCTGCAGAGCTCCATACAAGTGCCCGAGAGCTTTAAAAGCAGCAGAGAAGTATTGTACAGTTAAGCGAACGCGTGCATGCAAGACACTGCGGGCACACATCAGCCCAAGTTGCGTTACGTAGCTAGGTCTGTTGTTAGCTATTTCTCTGGAAAGTTGGTATGTGTATGCGTACTGATATTTGCTGACATATTGGCTAGTGAGGGGAAAGGCAGTCGTTTGAAACCCCTCCATGGTGTTGCTGCTTGCATTTAAAGGGGTATCTGGTATGCCTGCAAGTGGATTTGTCTATTGACACGCGCTGCAGCAGGCAGTGTTACAGCTCATGAAGGGCGCCCCCTTTCTAACCCAGGGCCTTAACCCCCGGGACTGAGGTTGCCTCGAGCTAGGCGTATTAACAAACCATTATTCTAAGAGTATTGACTCTTCTGCTGCGGGGGAAGTTTGCAGGCGAAGGCTTTGTCCATTAGTTACACTCGATAGGATTGCATGCTTGAGGTGCAGATACGGGCTGCAAAACCCGCCCCACAGCAGGATGGCCTGAGCCCGAATACCAATTTATCGTGAGTGCGTTCTTTCATTGAAGTTGATTTTCAAAGTTTCGTTGCAGGGTAATTATATGGAAGGAAACAATCAGTACCCACTTGAACAGAAGAAGTTAAGGGTAAAAGAATGGCATTCGGAGGATACCTACGCATGAAGACACGAAAGAACGCTACTGTTACAACTATAGCTATGAAGGAAGGGATGTGCTTTGAAATGAACAGGACTATAAACATCTGTATAGTGGGACTGTGAATCCCAGCCCCGTTATTGCAAAAGAATTGTGTAAGCCATTCTTCCAGAGCTCCGGCGTCTCCTGTTGCTGTCTGCTCTCTCTTCTTTTCTTTTATGAAAAGGGAAGGTCACATAATTCGAGATTCCAGGGGCTTGTAAATATCTATGAAACTGAAATGAAAGACATCAAGCAGCAGCAGCAGGGGAACTGCTAGCCACTCTCAATGCCATTTTACTAGGGAGCAGCTCATCAGTGCAAGCCTCAGCGCCCCTAACAGTTTTTGCAGGTTCTTCGACAGGACAGCTGGACGATCAGAGTCTCAAGAGGAAAAGGACAATGAAATTTTAATACATCACAGTGGGAGAAGTTCGAGCACTCCGTCGTGAGGGTCTTACTAAGATTAGGGTTCTGGGGGGCTTAATCTAGTTAGCACCAGAGCTACAGCAAACGCCGGCACAATTAAAGGATGATCTATTAGGCTAATTAAATAATACACAGTTTCTAGCGGGGCGGACCCGATGGAAGCCCAGCGTATCACGTCGAGCTCACTATGATAGCATCCATACTTATGTTCCGAAATGAGGGAGCCCCCTGCATCTCGAAGGGAATATCGGGTGGCTGGCGAAACTGCTAAGAAAAGGCAATGCTTGAAAATGAACTAGCGCGTTTGAGCACACCCTACAGCTGGCAAGGAAGCAAGACGGTAGTTTGAGCGTGAGCGTCGAAGTCAAACCTCTTAAGAAGAACAGAGTGAGTCAAAGGCCACCACCGTCTCAGACTAATGTATTAGTTGACTACTTGCATTGGTCAACAGCGTATTCATCATTGGACTTCAATGCTACACTTCGCAGATTCCAGCATATTCGGACGAACTTCACAAGAAACAGTTCCATACCAGAGCTTGTATATAAGAGTACACATGCATGCTTTGGGGGCTGTTCAGTGCACCTGCTGATTTGCAGCAACTGGTTACCAGCAATTTAATAACTTCAGTCAGTGCGAGCCAGAATGTTTTACGGATGGTCTGCGTGCATGCGTTATGATGGAATGTACAGGAGGCCCTAAAACACATACAGCATACGCTGCAGCTGCTACATGGGAATCAGTGGTTCGTAAAAGGGAGAAGATGCTTGTACTTTATAACAACAGCTGTCTCCTTACGTTTCCATGTCTTTTCGTCGGGGGGACAGACTAGATTTAGCGGAGATAGGGGCAATTTGGGTGTGGTGGGGGCTACCCTTGCTCACTTTCGAGGGCCTTCAGACGTTTTTCGGTCTCATACCCCCCAACCGCAACTTCATCAGGAGCTTCACTAGCATCACTGGCACCCGCAACGACTGATGCAGCAACAAAGAGTAGAGTATTTGGGCAACTAATGAAGAAGACGCCTCCAGCAGCCTCGGACGCCACACGAAAACTTTTTTCAGTCGTCACGCTTCCTCATTTTGACAATTTTTCGTTTCTCGTAGCAGGCAGTGCCGGCGATGCATGAATTGGACTGTTGAACTCCCAGCATTCTGCTGACTTGAAAAAATATCAATTACCCTCATGTCCCGTACAAGTCTCCAGTAAGAGAGGGCAGAAGCATCCGGCAACTGTAACATTAATGGCCGTTGATGGGGTTATACAAGTGTCGCAACTACTTATAAGGCGCGTACTTCATTCCTCCACTAACAAATTCATCAAATTCCTTCATCAGGCATCTGGCAGACTGAAGGTCAGGTTGAACAGAGGAGCTTGTCTGTGGTTTGGGAAGCTCGTGCACGAAGACGTCACAGCCTCATACATCAAGAGTACAGATTACGTGGCCACTGAGCCTCTTCTTCCTCGATGTTGCTGTCTGCATATCCCGGGTGTATGTACGGATCCCCATTTCTTTTCCAAATTGCGTTCCCCTCACTTTATGGATACTCAAGAGCCTGCGATTATGTCCAAGCTCAACGACAGGTGGCTTGCTAACTACCATAACATAGGCAACAACCTCGTACTATTCAACAGAAAGAATGAAGAATGCCCATGGCATATATCAGCCTTGTTCTACAAATCTATATTGTTGTATTATAAAACCTCTTCTACAGAAAGAAACAAGAAATTTATATAGATGTTGCAGCATATATACCCGAACATACTGCAAAGACCCGGGAGGGTCGAGAGCACCTTGTTATGATCGAAGCTAAGCCGGGCCATCAATTCACGCCAGAAGGTTGGAGCGAGTATCGAACGCCTGGAATGTGTAAGGCTTCCAGAGGCCTCAAGGCCCAGGTGTAAGAGAGTAAATCTAACAGAAAGTAAACTTGACAGAAGACAATTGTGCACAAATACTACATAAAAGAAACATCATTTTTGATACAAAACAACCTTGAAGCCCATTTCAAAAAGATTCAGCGTCTCGCCTATCCCTTCCTCTGCCTGTATTTCTGGCTCTTCTGTTCCTTTTAAACATACTATTCCTATCTCGGGTGTCTATTCCTCCAGTCCATTCAGCAATCCGACTCAACGCCTCTCCGCCGAGGGCAACACGAAGACATGCTGACTGCACGGGCCTACAGAAGGAGGAATCAAGTCTAACATCTAGGTGCAGTTTATTGCTGTTAGATTTTTGCAGCCCCTGCTGTTGCTCTATGCGACAACTGCTTCAAAGCATACCGCTTTAATAAACTCTCTTCCGAATTGTTCTTACCGCTCTACTTGCGGATATTCGAGCCGAAGAACATTGTGGCTATCTGTATCTAGCCTTGAGTAGGTACAGTTAGTTAGCTCACAAAACTGCTAAGTGCATCCGCAGGAGAAGCCTCAACGCTGCATGCAAACCATTAAAATATAAAAAAGTGTGTAGCTATACAGAGCGCAGCATTGGGGTGCTAGCTGCTGCTGCTAGGTGCTACGCCTAGCTGCAGCAGCTAGCAGCAGCAGCTAGCAGCAGCAGCTAGCTGCAGCACCCAGAGAAGCAGGGATATTGCTCTGTATGAAGTATATTGCTTGGTAGACAATAAATGCGAGTTTATACACAAAGATACATCTATCACTCTCCATGCATACGAACTGCGCATGTATACATACAGCTAAAAGAATACACAATAGCTTGTCTCCTCATGTACCCTCTACTGCAGCAATACATACAACATCCTTCGGGCTCGTCTACCCCCCACGATACAATCAACAATCATTACAGTTCTTCACGAATCTATGAGAGCCCTTTCTAAGGGTTGCATACAAACAAATTATGCGACCATCTAACCAGGAATGGCTGTGTATAGAGAAAGAGGCTTCTATACATGTGCATGCAAAGGAAGCACACATGCGTATACATATGTATATATATATATATATATATATATATATATATATATATATATATATATATATATATATATATATATATATATAGCTAAGAATTTTTCTATTAACGCGGGGCTGCAGCTAAACCAAAGCCATCCCTCCCCTGTAGCAGCAGCCCCCTTGCTGCTGCCTCCTGTGGCGTGTTTGGGGGCTGTCAAGCCCCACAGCTGCTGCTGCTGTGGTGTTAGTGCAGCAGCAGGTTCTGCAGCAGCAGCGCAGCCAATAAACACAGACAGACAGCACAAGGGTAGGAGTAGCTCGCTTACATAGTAAGAGGCCTTGAAGCCTCTGCTTGGGGGATACAGCAGCATCAAACCCTAAACCCTAAACCCTAAACCCTTAACGAATAAACTATAAATAACTAAGTATTGCACTAAACAATAGAGACCTGCATGCAAGGACTGCTGCCGCTGCTGCTGCTACTGCTGCTGCTACTGCTGCTGCTGCTGCTGCTGCTGCTGCTGCTAGGGCCCCAAGCCAACAGGGACATGGGTAGGGAGGAGAGGGGTCTGTGGCCTTAAGCAATTAATTTCTATATTAAATAAATCATTGAAAAGATAAGAATGTATAATAAAATCAATATAAATTAACAGCAGATATGTTGGGTTTTCTTTAAGGGCCCACGGGGTTAACTAACGGCAGCAGCCGCAGCAGCAGCAGCAGCAGCAGCAGCAGCAGCAGCAGCAGCAGCAGCAACAGCAGCAGCAGCAGCAGCGCATGCAACAAGACGGGCCCACGACGTAATTAGAATTTGAGATTTGTTTATTACTTATTAAAATATATTTGTTTTTCATAGAAAAATTTCTATTGACGCAAATATAATTATACTTCCTTGAGAGGGAGCCACTGCTCCTCTGCACGCTTCGCCCACAGGCGACGCTGAGGTGTATGCACACCCGAATCAGCAGCAGCAGCAGCAACAACAGCAGCAGCAGCAGCAAACTTCATTGCTATAGAAAGAAGAGGACGGTTTACGACTGCGGGGCCTCCAACTGTAGCCTGTGCTGCTGTTGCTGTTGCTGCTGCTGCTGCTGCTGTTGCTGCAGCTGCAGCTGCTGCTGCTGCTGCTGCTGCTACTGCAGCAGAGCATATATGGCTGTAGCGGCCCTCGAACGATAATGCTTCGTAGTTCTGCTTGTTTAGGAGCAGCAACAAAATAAGGACTATCGGGAACAGCAGCAACAGTAGCAGCAGCAAGTGCAGCTCGCCCTGCTGCTGCTGCTGCTGCAGCAACTGCCCACCCTTCAACAAGGGGGGGATCCGATCCCCAAAGAGAAGACACGAGGGAGAGAGAAACAAAGACAAAGATATAGTGTATATACACCGCACAGATTCAGCAACTGCTGCAACTTACAGAGCTGAAAGAGCTGCTGCAGTCTAACCAGCAGCAGCAGCAGCAGCAGCAGCAGCAGCAGCAGCAGCTGCAGACACTGCTGCAGCAGTAAACCCTTGATAAAGAAATACACTGTTAGGGCGAAAATGTTTCTTGCTGCTGCTTCAGATCCCTCCATGGGACAGCAGCAGCAGCAGCAGCAGCAGCAGCAGCAACAGCAGCAGCAGCAACAGCCTTCTGAGGAGCTGCAGCAGCTACAGCTTCTTTTCTCTTCTAGAGGCCCCGGCAGTACAGGAACAGATCCGCTGCAGCAGGAGCCTCAGCAGCAGCAGCAGCAGCAGCAACAACAGCAACAGCAGCAGCAGCAGCAGCAGCAGCAAGAGCTAGGAGGTATATGTAGTGGGATATCTGGCGCTGCAGCAGCAGCACAGCAATATCTAGCATCAACCAGGGGCCCCCCATCTTCTCTTGGGGCCCCCCCTCCTCTCTCTTTCTCTGCTACTCAACAGGGGCCCCCCCCTCCTGTTACGGGGGCCCCCATGGGGGGCCCCCCAAGGGTATTGCTGTTTGTTGATAGGCCCGCTAGACCCTTCGCCTTACAAGAGGGAGATATACGGGAATGTTTGTCTGCTTATGGCTCCATAGAAAGTGTAAGCATGCATGCACACAGCCCCAATATAAACATACATATAGATAAACAACGGGGGGGGGGCCCCTTAGGGGGGCCCCCCAGGGGGCCCCCCAGGGGGGGGCCCCTTAGGGGCCTCATAGGGGGCCCCTAGGGGCCTCATAGGGGGCCCCTAGGGGCCCCAAGGGGGCCCTAGGGGCCCCCCCTTGGGCCCCCTAATAACACTTAGCGTAGATGCAGATCTGTGCAGCTTGAGGGACTACAGATTTACCTATGCAGGAGGAATTGCTGCTGCTGTGGCTGCTGCTGCTGTTGCTGCTGCTGCTGTTGCTGCTGTTTCTATTGCTGCACCTGAAACGCTGTTGCTGCTGCTGCTGCTGCTGCTGCAGGTGTACATTTTGCGGGACCGCGCAGCAGCAGAAGTAGGCTTTGGTTCTGCTGCTTCAGCGAATGCATGCATCGTAGCTCTTGATGGTGTTCCTCTGGATTCTGTGGGGCTGTTGCGTGTGCTGCTGCTGCCGCCGGGAACAGCAGCAGCAGCACTTCTACCTGAGTCTGCTGCTGACCCTCCTCCCCCTCAGCAGCAGCAGCAGCAGCAGCAGCAGCAGCAGCAGTTTGCTGCTGCTGCGGGATGTGCTGCTGCGTCTCCTCCTCAGTGGGGTGCTGCAGGGGGGTGGGGCTCAGCTGATTCTAGAGGGAAGCAGCAGCCAGATGCTGCTGCACTGCAGCAGCAGCAGCAGCAACAGCAGCAACAGCAGCAGCAGCAGCAGCAGGGACTAACATCTAGTCAACAGCTCCAACTCGGCAGCAGCAGCAGCAGCAGCAGCAGCAGCATGAAGAGGGTGTGCAGGCTTGAGCTCGTAGGCCTTTTCGGGGAAGAACCGAATTTTTCGGTTGCTTCTGCGTTACGGGGACCTAACGACAGCAATATACAATATATATTAGAACACGCTAAACATAAACTAGAAATAGGGATACGAGGTAAACCCTAAACCCTAAACCCTAAACCCTAATATACAATATACAATATATATTAGAACACGCTAAACATAAACTAGAAATAGGGATACGAGGTAAACCCTAAACCCTAAACCCTAAACCCTAATATACAATATACAATATATATTAGAACACGCTAAACATAAACTAGAAATAGGGATACGAGGTAAACCCTAAACCCTAAACCCTAAACCCTAATATACAATATACAATATATATTAGAACACGCTAAACATAAACTAGAAATAGGGATACGAGGTAAACCCTAAACCCTAAACCCTAAACCCTAATATACAATATACAATATATATTAGAACACGCTAAACATAAACTAGAAATAGGGATACGAGGTAAACCCTAAACCCTAAACCCTAAACCCTAATATACAATATACAATATATATTAGAACACGCTAAACATAAACTAGAAATAGGGATACGAGGTAAACCCTAAACCCTAAACCCTAAACCCTAATATACAATATACAATATATATTAGAACACGCTAAACATAAACTAGAAATAGGGATACGAGGTAAACCCTAAACCCTAAACCCTAAACCCTAATATACAATATACAATATATATTAGAACACGCTAAACATAAACTAGAAATAGGGATACGAGGTAAACCCTAAACCCTAAACCCTAAACCCTAATATACAATATACAATATATATTAGAACACGCTAAACATAAACTAGAAATAGGGATACGAGGTAAACCCTAAACCCTAAACCCTAAACCCTAATATACAATATACAATATATATTAGAACACGCTAAACATAAACTAGAAATAGGGATACGAGGTAAACCCTAAACCCTAAACCCTAA
>OY986952.1:1095594-1098094 GCA_963920595.1 Eimeria praecox
ATCCGGGGGCCCCCGGGGGGGGCCCCCTTATATATATGGGGGCAGCAGAGCGTATGAAGACACCCCCAGGGGCCCCACAGAACCCTCCTCAAGCACCATCACCAGCAGCAGCAGCAGCAGCTGCTGCTGCTGCTGCTGCTACAGCAGGAGGATCGCTGCTGCCACCGCTGCTGCCTCCAGGGGTACTAGCACCGGGGCCCCTACCTCTTGCTGCTCTTGCTGCAGCAGGTATACCAGGGGCCCCCCTAGGGTCTCTCATGTCTCCGGGGCCCCTAGGGGCCCCCGGGGTACTGGGGCCCCCCCCATTCTTGGGGCCCCCCTTCCACCCTCCTGGTGGCGGCGAGTTTGAACAGAGACACAACAGAGACAGAAGCAGAAGCAGAGACAGGGGCCCCCCGAGAGACAGGTAAGGAGACAGGGTACCTTAGCATATATATAGGGGCCCCCATGACTACTACTTTCTCTAGAAACTGGAGCAGCTGAAGCTGCTGTTGCTGTTGCTGCTGTTGCTGCTGCTGCTGCTGCTGCTGCTCTTGCTGCGGTTTGTATGGTATGGTTGCTGCTGCTGTTGCTGCTTCTGCTGCTGTGTGTATATGTTTGCTGCTGCTGCTGCTGCTGTGTGTATATGTTTGCTGCTGCTGCTGCTGCAGAGACGGATACAGGGGAGGGTCGCCTCGTAGAGGGGGCCCCGGCGGCCGTCAGTCACGACGTGGTGGTGGCCGGGGGGCCCCCGGCAGGGGCCCCAGGGTACAGGAAGAAGAGGGGGGCCCCCAATGAACCCGGGGCCCCCACCTGCGGTGCCCTGTAGGCACAGGCAGAACTGCATCTGAGGTGTTTAGAGGGGGGGCCCCCGACGGGGGCCCCCCCTCTTCATGGGAGGGGTCCCCCTAGAGAGGGGCCCCCTTTAGGGTCCCCCCTAGGGTCCCCCCCCTTGGGGGCCCCCCTAGGGGCCCCCCCCTTGGGGGCCCCCCTAGGGGCCCCCCCTTTGGGGGCCCCCCTAGGGGTCGCCCCTTTGGGGGCCCCTTCTGGGGTGTGTTTAATAGGGCCCCCGGGGGGCCTGCAGGGGCCTCCTTCGGGGGCCCCTGCTGACAGGGAAGGGTACTTGGTGGCAACCCCGTTTTGTTTAATAGACGATGGGGGCCCCCCTTGGGGGCCCCTATTTTCTATTGGAAGGCGAATACAGAAGGATATCTTGAGGGTACATTTGTCTCCTTATCTGTTTTTATTGCTTTGTTTGTTTTTATTGTTAGTGGGATTGCTGCATGCGCTGTCTGTCTGTCTCCGAATAACTCTTTTTATTATTATCTGTCTCTGTGTTTCTATCTGTCTCTCCGTCTTTATATGTCTCTCTGTCTTTATATGCCTCTCCCCTTATCTGTCTCTGTCTCCGTCTCTGTCTCTGTCTCCGTCTCTGTCTGTCTTTCTGTTTATCTGTCTCTGTTTTTATCTTTCTGTCTCTTTCTGTCTCTCTCTGTCTGTGTGTCTTCGTGTCGCCTCGTTTGTCTGCTGTCTCCTTATCTGTCTCTGTCTCTCCTTATCTGTCTCTGTCTCTGTCTCTCCTTATCTGTCTCTGTCTCTGTCTCTCGTTATCTGTCTCTGTCTCCGCCTCTGTCTTCTCTATCTGTCTCCTTCGCTGATTCTATCTGTCTCTGCCTCTGTCTCTATTTATTTCTATCTCTGTTTGTCTCTGTCTCTACCTGTCTCTGTCTCTGTCTTTCTCTGTCTCCTTTCTCTGTCTCCTTCTCCCTCTGTCTCTATCTATCTATCTCTATCTATCTATCTATCTATATATATATATATATATATATACATATATATATATATATATATATATATATATATATAGTATATAGTATCTGTCTCTACTTGTCTGTGTCTGTCTCCTTTATCTGTCTCCTTTCTCTCTGTCTCATTTGTATTTGTCTCTGTTTCTATCTGTCTCTATCTGTCTGTTCATCTGTCTCCTGTCTATCTTCACTAACTATGTCTATCTCTGTCTCTGTCTCTGTCTCTGTTTATCTTAATCTGTATTTATACGTCTATGTCTGTCTCTACTGGTTTCTGTCTGTCTCTGTCTCTGTCTCTATCTCTATCTGTCTCCTCTGTCTGTCTCCTCTATCTGTCTCCTCTGTCTCTCTCATCTCTATCTGTCTCCTTCATCTCTCTCTGTCTCCTCTATCTTTATCTGTCTCCTTCTATTATATATTATATTATATTATATATATTCTTTGGGTTTTGTTTTATTTGAGGGTCTAGTCGACAGGGGGCCCCCACGTCTTACTCCCTCGGGGGCCCCTCCCCCTCTCTATCTACAGCATCATACAATAAATAAATAAATAAATAAATAAATAAATAAATAAATAAATAAATAAATACAAACAAACAAACAAAACAAAACAAATAAATAACAAATAAATAAAATAAAATATATAAATAAATAACAATAAATATAAACAACATAAAAATAAATAATAAAAATAAAAATACAACAACATCAAAG
>OY986952.1:1103094-1105594 GCA_963920595.1 Eimeria praecox
TATATATATATATACATATATATATATATATATATATATATATATATATATATATATATATATATATATATATATATATATATATATATATTATCTACAGAGAGAGAGAAGGAGAGGTAGATTTATATATAGATACATACAATTAGTATGTATAATTATATATATATATATATATATATATATATATATATATATATATATATATATATATATATAATGATTAGTCTGTGTTTGTGTGTATGTGTGTTTAGGGAGTTTGCAAGTCCTCTAAGTCTTTTTCAATTATTTCTTTTATTAAATTCGTTATACTGGCGTAGCTACATATCTTCTTCTTTGTTTATGTTTATGGGGATAGCAGCAGCAGCTCATCGTAGTATATTAGCTTGCAGCAGCAAACAGAAGCTTCAACAGCAGCAGCAGCAGGCAGCAGCAGCCCCAGCTATTCTACTCAGAGACAATCGGATACGTATTGTTAACGCATGCAATCTTGTACCTGGTGCAGCAACATATCATACAAACTTGCCTATACACCCCAAATATTCATAGATAGAAGCTGCATATACACCCCAAATATTTATAGAAAGAAGCTGCATATACACCCCAAATATTCATAGAAAGAAGCTGCATATACACCCCAAATATTCATAGATAGAAGCTGCATATACACCCCAAATATTTATAGAAAGAAGCTGCATATACACCCCAAATATTTGTAGAAAGGAGCTGCATATACACCCCAAATATTTGTAGAACGAAGCTGCATATACACCCCAAATATTTATAGAAAGGAGCTGCATATACACCCCAAATATTTATAGAAAGGAGCTGCATATACACCCCAAGTATTCATAGAAAGAAGCTGCATATACACCCCAAATATTCATAGATAGAAGCTGCATATACACCCCAAATCTTCAGAGGAGATAGACAGAAAACATAGGCGACAAATAGCTAGCTAGCGGTTTGTTTAGCTAGCCAGATAAACAGCTAGCTAGACGGACAGCTAGCTAGCTAGACAGCCAGCTAGCTAGCTAGCTAGCTAGCTAGCTAGACACCTCAACTTGCCTCACTTTCTGTCTCTGTCTCTCTTTCTGCCTGTGCTCGTGTCTCTTCGTTTGTCTCTGCTGTCTCCTTTCCTGTCTCTGTCTCTGTCTTCTCTCGTGTCTCTGTCTCTGTCTCCTCTTCTTTCTTCTGTCTCTGTCTCCTTTCCTTTCTCCTATCTCTATCTCTATCTCTGTCTCTGTCTCCTTTTCTTTCTCCTATCTCTGTCTCCTTTTCTTTCTTTCTTCTGTCTCTGTCTCTGTCTCTGTCTCCTTTTGTTTCTCCTATCTCTCTCTCCCTTTCTTTCTTCTGTCTCTGTCTCTGTCTCCTTTTCTTTCTTTCTTCTGTCTCTGTCTCTGTCTCTGTCTCCTTTTCTTTCTTTCTTCTGTCTCTGTCTCTGTCTCCTTTCTCCTATCTCTATCTCCGTCTCTGTCTCTGTCTCCTTTTCTTTCTTTCTTCTGTCTCTGTCTCTGCCTCTGTCTCTGTCTCTGTCTCCTTTCTCCTATCTCTATCTCTATCTCTGTCTCTGTCTCTGTCTCCTTTCTCCTATCTCTGTCTCTGTCTCTGTCTCCTTTATTTTATTTCTTGTATCTCCTTTCATTTCTGTCTTTGTGTGTATATATCTTCTTTGTATTTGCTTCTATTTAGAGACACTTACCTTCATCAAATCCCAATGGCTTTCTCTCTTCGCTCTCCTCCAACTACTACTACTACTGCTGCTGCTGCTGCTGTTGCTGCTGCTGCTGCTGCTGTTGCTGCTGCTGCTGCTGCGCAGGTGACGTTATTCTGCTGCAGCAGGGGGGTGTATGTCCTGCTGATGTTATGTTAGTGCGGGGGTCCACAGTAGTCAATCAAGCCGACTTCACAGGCGAGGCATCTCCTGTAGAGAAGATAGAATTAAACCCTGTCTCCTTTCATCCTATTTATAAAAATAAAATAAATATAAAGGAGACAGTTCATTGTATTAGTGCTCCTACACAAACACCCGCGGAGACACTCGCTGCTCGATACCCTGACAGTCTTATATATGCAGGTAAATATATATATATATATATATATATATATATATATATATATATATATATATATATATATATATATATATATATATATATATATATAGCTAGCTAGGAGACAGACAGATAGGTAGATGGGTGTACAGCTAGCTGCTGCGAAAGCTGCTGTCTCTTGAGAGGAGACACTCTTGTTGGGGACTCCGACAGACAGTGTACGACTAGGGTTTAGGGTCTAGGGTTTAGGGTTTAGGGTTTAGGGTTTAGGGTTTAGGGTTTAGGGTTTAGGGTTTAGGGTTTAGGGTTTAGGGTTTAGGGTTTAGGTGTACATGTGTTGAATGCTGCAGGCAGCAGAATTATTACGAGCACAGGGCCCAGCTTCCCCTTCACTCCAGCAGCAGCAGCAGCAGCAGCAGCAGCAGCAACAGCAACAGCAACAGCAACAG
>OY986952.1:1128094-1130594 GCA_963920595.1 Eimeria praecox
TAATATAATATAATATAATATAATATAATATAATATAATATAATATAATATAATATAATATAATATAATATAATATAATATAATATAATATAATATAATATAATATAATATAATATAATATAATATAATATAATATAATATAATATAATATAATATAATATAATATAATATAATATAATATAATATATAAATAAATATTATTATAATCAAATTATAAATGCGCTGTTTCATAATTAAATTATAATTAAATTAAAACAAACAAAAAATAAAAAGATGTAAATGTAAAAATGAACAAAATATATAAACAACAAATAAATTATAAATATGAAAAATAAAACAAATAAATAAAATAAATATAATAAATAAAATAAATAATATAAATATAATAAATAAAATAAATAAAATAATAAAACAATAGATATATCCCTACGTCATCCTGCCCCCCCATACAAATTTAAGTAGGACTACTGAAGCCAGCAACAGCAGCAGCAGCAGCAGCACGAACAGCAGCAGCAGCAGCAGCAACTGCAGCAACAACGCCAGCACCGCCACCATCAGCAGCAGCAGCACCCCAACCATCAGCAGCACCCCTACCATCAGCAGCAGCACGAGCAACAGCAGCAGCACAAGCAGCAGCAGCAGCAGCAGCAACACGAGCAGCAGCAGCAGCAGCAGCAGCAGCAGCAGCAGCAGCAGCCTATGCCATACCTTTGATGAAGCCCCTTAGCTTTTGTCTGTGAGGGAGACACTCTCCTTCGTACATGATGTGGGGCCCTCTCGCTTCTATTCGTATCTGTCTCTCTTCCTCTATCTTTTATTCTATCTCTTTCTCTATTACTTAACAAACAAACACCACGAAAACCCTCTCTACCAGGTGAATGACCCCCATGGGGGCCCCCTCCTTGGGGGCCCCCACCCTGGGGGCCCCCACCCTGGGGGCCCCCAAGGGTGGCCCCATATGGGGTCCCCCCCCCTCCTTGGGGGCCCCCACAGGGGGTAGTAGTGGTTGATAGGGGCCCCTGCGGACTAGCTGGGGCCCCCGCCCCTATCCCTTGAGGGCTTCTTGGTGATGGGGGCCCCTTGAAGGGGCCCCTACCTTTTAATGTAAGATTAGATTCTATAGAATGTGCAGCTGTGATGGGCTGATACTGCTCCTGCTGCTGCTCCTGCTGCTGCTGCTGCTGCTGCTGCTGCAGCTGCTGCAGCAGCTGCTGCTGCTGTCTAGTGTCTCCTGTACTTAGAAGATCTGGATGCAGGGTTTGTTTGGGGGCCCCTGATGGCCTCAGCTCTGCCTCAGGCACCCAACCTCCTACGTATAAACCTGCAGCAAAGTAGTAGAAAATATTATATATATATATATATATATATATATATATATATATATATATATATATATATATATATATATATATATATATAGAAGAATGATGATGCTTCCGCTCCTGCTGCTGCTGCTGCTGCTGCTGTTGCTGCTGCTGTTGTTGCTGCTGCTGTTGGAGCAAGAAGCAGCGAGGGGTGTGAGGGTGTTGTTTGTATACTCGCATCTCCTTACTAACTCCATTGTCTGTCTCTCTCTCTTTATCTATCTCTGTGTCTCTGTCTCCTCTGTCTCCTCTGTCTCTGTCTCCTCTGTCTCTGTCTCCTCTGTCTCTGTCTCTGTCTCTGTCTCTTTTTCTGTCTCTGTCTCCTCTGTCTTTGTGTCTGCTTCTGTCTCTGTCTCCTTCTTTGTTTCTATCTCTGTCTCCTTCTCTGTCTCTTTCTCTCTCTTAGTCTCTATCTAAATGCCCTGTGTTGTATTATTTGCTATTTTAACAGTGTGTTTATATGGTGGGGTTGTTTATACATATATATATATATATATATATATATATATATATATATATATATATAGAGAGAGAGAGAGAGAGAGAGAGAGAGAGAGAGAGAGTGAGAGAGAGAGAGAGAGAGGTAGATAGATTATATTAAACATATTATATGTATTACATTATATTACATAGCCTATTTATACATCTAATAGATATAATATTATACATATATATATATATATATATAATATCCACTAGATATATAATATCTATATCTTATTATATTATATATATATATATATATATATATATATATATATATATATATATACATTCTTACCCTGCTCTGCATCAACAGTGATATGTAGCTCTGTCTTGTCTGCTAAACCAAAATTAGGAAGCTGCAGCAAACAAACAAAACAAACAAATGCTGCTGCTGCTGCTGCTGCTGCTGTTGCTGCTGCTGCTGTTGATGATGCTGCTGCTGTTGATGCTGTTGCTGCTGCTGTTGATGCTGTTGCTGCTGCTGTTGATGCTGTTGCTGCTAGATGTAGATATAGATGTATAGATATAGATATAGCTATAGCTATATAGATATAGAATAATATAATAATAATAATAATATATATTATTAAAATATATAAGAACACACACGCAGGCCCATCCTTTAAGTAGTGTTTGTATATATATATATA
>OY986952.1:1140594-1143094 GCA_963920595.1 Eimeria praecox
TCTCTGTCTCCTCTCTGTCTGTCCCCTTTCTGACTGTCTCCTCTGTGATTGTCTCTTCTCTGTCTGTCTCCCCTCTGACTGTCTCTCCTCTGTCTGCCTCCTCTCTGTCTGTCTCTTCTCTGTCTGTCTCCTCTCTGACTGTCTCCTCTCTGTCTCCTCTTTGTCTGTCTCTTCTCTGTCTCCTCTCTGTCTGTCCCCTCTCTGTCTGTCTCCTCTCTGTCTGTCTCTTCTCTGTCTCCTCTCTGTCTGTCCCCTTTCTGACTGTCTCCTCTGTGATTGTCTCTTCTCTGTCTGTCTCCCCTCTGACTGTCTCTCCTCTGTCTGCCTCCTCTCTGTCTGTCTCTTCTCTGTCTGTCTCCTCTCTGACTGTCTCCTCTCTGTCTCCTCTCTGTCTGTCTCTTCTCTGTCTCCTCTCTGTCTGTCCCCTCTCTGTCTGTCTCCTCTCTGTCTGTCTCTTCTCTGTCTCCTCTCTGTCTGTCCCCTTTCTGACTGTCTCCTCTGTGATTGTCTCTTCTCTGTCTGTCTCCCCTCTGACTGTCTCTCCTCTGTCTGCCTCCTCTCTGTCTGTCTCTTCTCTGTCTGTCTCCTCTCTGACTGTCTCCTCTCTGTCTCCTCTTTGTCTGTCTCTTCTCTGTCTCCTCTCTGTCTGTCCCCTCTCTGTCTGTCTCCTCTCTGTCTGTCTCTTCTCTGTCTCCTCTCTGTCTGTCCCCTTTCTGACTGTCTCCTCTGTGATTGTCTCTTCTCTGTCTGTCTCCCCTCTGACTGTCTCTCCTCTGTCTGCCTCCTCTCTGTCTGTCTCTTCTCTGTCTGTCTCCTCTCTGACTGTCTCCTCTCTGTCTCCTCTTTGTCTGTCTCTTCTCTGTCTCCTCTCTGTCTGTCCCCTCTCTGTCTGTCTCCTCTCTGTCTGTCTCTTCTCTGTCTCCTCTCTGTCTGTCCCCTTTCTGACTGTCTCCTCTGTGATTGTCTCTTCTCTGTCTGTCTCCCCTCTGACTGTCTCTCCTCTGTCTGCCTCCTCTCTGTCTGTCTCTTCTCTGTCTGTCTCCTCTCTGACTGTCTCCTCTCTGTCTCCTCTTTGTCTGTCTCTTCTCTGTCTCCTCTCTGTCTGTCCCCTCTCTGTCTGTCTCCTCTCTGTCTGTCTCTTCTCTGTCTCCTCTCTGTCTGTCCCCTTTCTGACTGTCTCCTCTGTGATTGTCTCTTCTCTGTCTGTCTCCCCTCTGACTGTCTCTCCTCTGTCTGCCTCCTCTCTGTCTGTCTCTTCTCTGTCTGTCTCCTCTCTGACTGTCTCCTCTCTGTCTCCTCTTTGTCTGTCTCTTCTCTGTCTCCTCTCTGTCTGTCCCCTCTCTGTCTGTCTCCTCTCTGTCTGTCTCTTCTCTGTCTCCTCTCTGTCTGTCCCCTTTCTGACTGTCTCCTCTGTGATTGTCTCTTCTCTGTCTGTCTCCCCTCTGACTGTCTCTCCTCTGTCTGCCTCCTCTCTGTCTGTCTCTTCTCTGTCTGTCTCCTCTCTGACTGTCTCCTCTCTGTCTCCTCTTTGTCTGTCTCTTCTCTGTCTCCTCTCTGTCTGTCCCCTCTCTGTCTGTCTCCTCTCTGTCTGTCTCTTCTCTGTCTCCTCTCTGTCTGTCCCCTTTCTGACTGTCTCCTCTGTGATTGTCTCTTCTCTGTCTGTCTCCCTCTGACTGTCTCTCCTCTGTCTGCCTCCTCTCTGTCTGTCTCTTCTCTGTCTGTCTCCTCTCTGACTGTCTCCTCTCTGTCTCCTCTTTGTCTGTCTCTTCTCTGTCTCCTCTCTGTCTGTCCCCTCTCTGTCTGTCTCCTCTCTGTCTGTCTCTTCTCTGTCTCCTCTCTGTCTGTCCCCTTTCTGACTGTCTCCTCTGTGATTGTCTCTTCTCTGTCTGTCTCCTCTCTGTCTGTCTCCTCTCTGTCTGTCTCCTCTCTGTCTGTCTCTTCTCTGTCTGTCTCCTCCTCTGTCTGTCTCCTCTCTTTCTCTCTCTTTTCTGTCTCTTCTCCGTCTGTCTCCTCTCTGTCTGTTTCCTCTCTGATTGTCTCCTCTCTGACTGACAGCTGCAGCAGCTGCAGCAGCAGCAGCAGCAGCTGCTGCTGCTGCTGCTGCTTCTATTTGATAGAAAGGGGACAGAGAGACAGTAGCAGCCTCGTTGTTGCTGCACTAGTCTGCACTGTCTCCTCCTCTACTGTCTCTTCTCTCTTTTGATTTTGCTGTTTGTATTTGTCTCTCCGTCTCTTCAGCTCTTCGCCTGTCTCTGTCTCTGTCTCTCTATATCTGTCTCCCTCTCCCTCTCTCTCTCTCTGTCTCTCTCTCTGTCTGTCTCTGTCTCTGTCTCTCTCTGTCTCTGTCTCTGTCTCTCTCTCTGTCTCTCTGTCTCCTTTCTGTCTCCTTCTGCTCGTTCCTCTGTCTCCCTGTGTCTCTATCTGTCTCTTTCTGCCTCTATCTGTCTCCTTCTCTGTCTACCTGTCTCCTTCTGTCTCCATCTATTTCTATCTGTCTCTA
>OY986952.1:1155594-1160594 GCA_963920595.1 Eimeria praecox
GCTAGTGGTGCTGCTGCTGCTGCTAGTGCTAGTGGTGCTGCTGCTGCTAGTGCTGCTGCTGCTGGTAGTGCTAGTGGTGCTGCTGCTGGTAGTGCTGCTGCTGCTGATAGTGCTGCTGATAGTGCTGCTGTTGCTAGTGCTGCTGCTGCTGCTGGTAGTGCTGCTGCTAGTGCTGCTGCTAGTGCTGCTGCTGCTGCTGCTAGTGCTGCTGCTAGTGCTGCTGCTAGTGCTGCTGCTGCTGCTGGTGCTGCTAGTGCTGCTGCTGCTGCTCGTGCTGGTTCTTTGTGTTTTTTGTTTGTTTTTGTTTTCTTAATAACTCAGATTTGTATTATGTTTAAATTTATTTTATTATATTTTAAATAATAATAATATTATATTATAAACAATTTTATTATATATATATATATAATAATAATACCAGTTTATATATTATAATAATATTATATTATAAATAATAATAATATTATATTATAAACAGCTATAATATATATATATATATATATATATATAATAATAATAATAATAATAATATTAGTTTATATATTATAATAATATTATATTATAAATAATAATAATATTATAAACAATAATATATATATATATATATATAATAGTAATAATAATATTAGTTTATATATTATAATAATATTATATTACAAATAATAATAATATTATATTATAAACAATAATAATATTATATTATATTTTATAATAATATCATTATTTATAATATATAATATTTTATAATATTATTATTATTATTATATATATCTATATATATTATTATATATAATATAATATTATATTATATATAATAATAATAATTATTATTATTATTATTGCTTGATGTATAATATTTAGAGCCTTTCTTTGTGTCTCGTATTATTTGTTTGTGTGTGTTTGTTTGTCTTAGTAATATATATAATATAATATAATATAATATTATATATTATATTATATTATTATATATAATATACTAGTATATTATATATAACCCTCTATATAATATTATATTATATACAGTATTATGTTATATAGAGTATTTTATTAGGTGTGTATATATATAATCTAATTTATTTATTTATTTATTTATTTATTTATTTATTTATTTATTTATTTATTTATTTATTTATTTATTTATTTATTTATTTATTTGATAGGTAACAGAGATAAGACGGATATACATACATATCTATATCTATCTCTCTGTCTCTCTCCCTCTATCTGCCTCTCTCTCTCTCCCTTTCTATTAATTTATTAATTAATTAATTTATTTATTTATTTATTTATTTATTTATTTGATAGGTAACAGAGATAAGACGGATATACCGGGCTCAGTATCTACAAAGACTGGCAGAGGTTATTAAGGAAGAGCAGCTTAAACATCAACTGCTGCTGCAGCAAACACAGACAGGTAGCTGCTGCTGCTGCTGCTGCTGCTGCTACTGCTGCTGCTACTGCTGCTGCTGCTGCTGCTGCTGCTCGGCTAGTGCGTGCATGCTAGGGCCCCCCCGTTGCAGCAGATCTATCTGAGGGTGTTTCCTACTCCTCTTGCTGCTGCTGCTGCTGCTGTTTGCTGCTGCTGCTGCTGCTGCTGCTGCAGATAAACGGATACGAAGGGAGGAGGCTCTGCAGCGTTTGTTAGAAGCAACAAAACAGAGAGCTCTCCTACACGATAGACAACAAATTGAAAGCAAAGGTATGCCACTTGCTGCTGCTGCTGCTGCTGTTCCTGCTGCTGCTGCTGTTGCTGCTGTTGCTGCTGCTGCTACGAATTTGCTGCTGTTGTTACGAACTTGCTGCTGCTGCTGCTGTTGTTGCTGCTGCTGCTGCTGCTGCTGCTGCTACGAATTTGCTGCTGCTGTTACGAACTTGCTGCTGCTGCTGCTGCTGCTGCTGCTGCTGCTGCTGCTGCTAGCTTGCTGCTGTTAGCTGGATGATGTTGCTAGCCTGCTGCTGCTGCCGTTGATGACATTGCACTTCTTTGTGTTGCTGCTGAAGAGCTGCTGCTGCTGCTGCTGCAGTTGTAGGGATCCCTGGGCCCCGATTCATTCTGCTGCTGTTGCTGCTGCTGCTGTTGCTGCTGCTGCTGCTGCTGTTGCTGCTGTTGCTGCTGCTGCTGCTGTTGCTGCTGCTGCTGCTGCTGCAGTGACACAGGCCGTGCAGCTAGGAAGGATATCTCGGAGGAAGACAGCAAACTTGTTGTGGCTTCACAAGCTGCAGGTACAGTATTTAAAAACAGGTAGAAGAGCAGCAGCAGCAAAAGCTGCAGCATTTGCTGCTGCAGGGCATCCCTTACTCCCTTCACAGCAGCAGCAGCAGCAAATGCTGCAGCTGCTGCTGCTGCTGCAGCAGCTGCTGCTGCTGCTGCAAGAGCCGCAACAGCAAATGCCATGGAAAGAGCAGCACAGCCTGCAGCAGCAAAGGCAGCAGCAGCAACAGCAGCAGCAGCAGCACCATCTCCACCAGCAGCAGCACGAGCAGCAGCACGAGCAGCAGCAGCAGCAGCAGCAGCATATTATTGTGTTTGTTTGCTGCTGTATGCTCAGTCTGCAGCACATTATCAACAAGCAGAACAGGAAGCCTTCGAGGCTGCGGGGGCCCCGGGCCCCGAAGCAACAGCAGAAGAGCAACGAGCAGCAGCAGCAGCAGCAAGATTGGAGGCCCTCAAATCTATCGAAGACAGAAATGTATCCGCTACACAAATACTTGAACGGCTAGGTATATACACATCAACATACAGCAGCAGCAGCTGCTGCAGCAGCAGCTGGTGCTGCTGCTGCTGCAGCAGCTGGTGCTGCGGGTGCTGCTGGTGCTGCTGGTGCTGCTGCAAGAGAGAGAGAGAGCCGCTCCTAGAATCCTCTTGCTGCTGGTGCTCGTGCTGCTGCTGCTCTTGCTGCTGTTGCTCGTGCTGCTGCTGCTCGTGCTGCTGCTTCTCTTGTTGCTGCTGCTGCAGCTGCAGTATGTGCTGCTGCTGCTGCTGCTGCTGCAGTATGTGCTGCTGCTGCTGCTGCTGCTGCTGCAGTGTGTGTTGCTGCTGCTGTCTGTCTGCCTCTCAGGCTTTCGCAAAGAAGAGAAGAAATCTCCAAACAAAAAAATTACAGGAACAGATGACGTATTCAGGTCAGAATCATAATATATCAATACCCTACCAGGGGGCCCCCTGGGGGGCCCCCGAAGGGGCCCCCAAGGGGCCCCCGCAAGGGGCCCCTTGGTAGGCTGAGGGGCCCCTGTAAGAACCCTATGAATGCTCGTAAGGGGCCTAGGGTCAGGGAGGGTCAAGGGGGCCCAGCGAGCCTCTTGGGGGCCCCATGGGGCCCCTCTGAAGGTCATAGGGGGCCCCTAAGGGGGTACTGGGGGGCCCCCTGGGGGCCCCCCAATACCCCCGTTGGGGCCCCCCGGGGGCCCCAAGGGCCCCGTCTCCATGTTCTGGGGTTGATATGTGCCCCTAGATGACCTTCTATGGGGCCCCTGAGGGGCCCCCTGTGGAGGGCCCCATAGAGGGCCCCCTAGAGGGCCCCTCGGGGGCCCCACAGAGAGGCCCTTAGGGGGCCCCCCAAGGAATAAGGGTGGGTGAGAGGTAATTATATATTATATAGGGCGTCATATATTTAATTGGCGCATGCAGCCCCATTTGTTTGCATGCAGAGAGCTGCTTGAGGCCTCCTTTAAGCTACTGCCTGAGGACGGGCCCACAACACTACAAAAGAAAGGAGTCAAATCTGCTGCTGCTGCTGCTGCTGCTGCTGCTGCTGCTGCTGCTGGTGGGGGCTCCAGACTCTCTGAGAGGGAAAGAGCAGAACTGCAGTATGCAGCCTTCTCAGGTGAGCCGGAGACAGACAAACTGTCTGCTGCTGCTGCTGTTGCTGCTGCTGCTGTTGCTGCTGCTGCTGCTGTTGCTGCTGCTGCTGTTGCTGCTGTTGCTGCTGCTGCTGTTGCTGCTGCTGCTGCTGCAGCGGCCACCGTCACGTGGAAGCTCACCTCTCACCCGTTTGTGCTGCTCATAGCTAGCCGTATGGCTAGCTGTAGCTAGCTGTAGCTAGCTGTAGCTAGCTGTTGTGAGGGTATGTGTACTTAGATGAAGAGAAGCTGAAGCTGATAGATGAGAAAGTGCAGCAGCTGACGCAGCAGATCGAACGACAGGCAGAGGTTAGGGGGGCCCCCACAGACGTGCTGCTGCTGCAGTTAAGAGACCACCTAGAGGCAGCCAAACAAGCTTATCTGGTAAGAACAGATACAAACCCTAAACCCTAAACCCTAAACCCTAAACCCTAAACCCTAAGCTTGAAACACCTAACTACCTCATCACTCTGTAGCCTTTAAACAGATCGGCGGGGGCCCTTATGACGGATGCTCTACAGAGTGAAGCTTAGGGGGGCCCCCAGGGGGCCCCCCTGGGCCCCCCTAAGTACCTCTGCTAGGGTTTGGGGGGGCCCCTTGGGTCTTGGGGGTTAGGTAGGGGCCCCTCCCTTGTAAGCTGCTGCTGCAGGTGTATATGTGGGGGCCTCGGGTGTATGTTGAGCTGCTTGCTGTTTCTTTTTCGGATTCAGGAAGGTCAGTATCTCCAAGAAACCGAGAGACGACTGCAGCAACAGCAGCAACAGCAGCAGCAGCAACAGCAGCAGCAGCAGCAGCAGCAGCAGCAGCAGCGGGACTCAAACGAAGACAAACAGTAAACCTATATAATATTTTTTATTATAATAAATTATATTTCTTAACTCTCATCAGACACCCCACGATTATCAAGGGCCCCCCCATTGTTATATTGCTTTGAGGATATAATTTATGTTCTGAATTATTTAAATTATTTTGGTTTTTAGTGGGAATCGAACGCGGGACCTGTGAGCTTTTCGTGAGGTCCCGCGTTCGATTCCCAGTAAATAATAAACAGGAAGAAAAAAAGTGCTGCATGCATGCAGCCCCAAATACTGTCTTCTCTTCTTCTATCATGAAATAATTAAACCCCAAGATCTAGCAATTCTTTAGGGAGAGGGGGGCCC
>OY986952.1:1165594-1173094 GCA_963920595.1 Eimeria praecox
ACAAGATTGCTAGGACATAGTCTTGGTGGTGATGGTTTAGTGGTATTAATAATATGTTGTAGTTCTTTGAGTGTATATACATCAGAGACACTAGCTGCATTAAGATTGGGATATAGAGCTTCTCAAATAATAAATAAACCGAATATAAAAGAAGAGTATATCTCCTCCAATAATTTGAAAGAAGAAATAATCAAACAACAACATACACTTAGAATGTATGAGGCCTGTCTACGATCATTACGAGTAGCTGTAGGGCAGCAGCAGCTAGCTATAGATGTACTCCAACATATTATACCTTTAGATACATCCATATCAGATAAGCAGGCTGCTGTTCTTCATAAAGCTGCAGCAGCAACAAAACAAGCTATACTAGCTGATGCAGCAGCACATAGAATTGGGGGGCCCCTACCCAATGTAGCTACTGTTAGGGGGCCCCCAAATAATAATAAAATATCGAGTAAGCCTGCATACCCAGCAACAAACTCTCCCAATCTTGCTGCTGCTGCTGCAGCAGCAACAACAACAACAGCAGCAGCAGCAGGCGGTGGGGCTGCTGCTGCTGCTGCTGCTGCTGCTGCTTCTATTGAAAGAAGACGTTCGCTGTCTTGCTCCCCTTCAAGGGGGCCCCTCGATATACCAAACCCATCGAGGGGGGCCCCCAATCCAACAGCTATGAGGGGGCCCCCCTCAACAAGTTGTAGATACACTGCAACACCACAGCCAGCCAATAGAATGGCTCGGGGGCCCCCGGGGGCCCCCAGGGCCCCCGGGGGCCCCGGGGCCCCTGGAGCTGCAAGGGCCCCAAGGGTATCGCAAGCAGCAGCAGCAAGAGCTCGAGGTGCTGCTGCTGTTGCTGCTGCACAGAGGAGAAAGGCAGCAGAAATAGAAAAACAGAAAGCAGCAGAAGCAGCAAGAAGAGCAGCAGCAGCAAGACAGGCACTCAGAGCTAATGGGATACAGACTACTGCAGCAGCAACAACAACAACAGCAGCAGCAGCAGCAGCAGCAGCAGCAGCAGCAGCAAGAGCACGCGGAGAAACTATAGCCCCCCCTGCTGCTGCTGCCTCTGCTGCAGCAGAGCCAGCGTCTGCAGCAGCAGCAGCTGCTGCAGCAGCAGCTGCAGCAGCAGCAGCAGCAGCAGCAGCAGCAGAACCCTTGCGTGAAGGAGACAGCCCCCTAGAAGCTAATGAGGCATCTGTTAACTGGCTGCCTCAGGCAAAGGAGGGGGGCCCCCTATAAACTGTGGGGCCCCCCTTCTCCTTGGGTTCGTACTGTCTCCTGAGATGAAGGGGGGGGGCCCCAAACACAGGGGGCCCCCCAAACACAGGGGGCCCCCCAAACTCAGGGGGCCCCCCAAACTCAGGGGGCCCCCCAAACTCAGGGGGCCCCCCTTGCTTTCTTTTTTATTTTTTCTGTTTTGTTTTAACTTTCTTCTGTTTCTATTTGTCTCTGTCTCTTTTATATTTTATATCTTCTTCTCTGTCTCTGTCTCTTATATCTTTTATATCTTCTTCTCTGTCTCTGTCTCTTATATCTTGTATATCTTCTTCTCTGTCTCTGTCTCTGTCTCTTATATCTTGTATTTGTTTTCTACTCTGTCTCTGTCTCTGTCTCTATTTGTCTCTGTCTCTTTTATATTTTATATCTTCTTCTCTGTCTCTGTCTCTGTCTCTTACATCTTTTATATCTTCTTCTCTGTCTCTGTCTCCTATATCTTTTATATCTTCTTCTCTACTCTGTCTCTGTCTCTATTTGTGTCTGTCTCATATATTTTATATCTTCTTCTCTGTCTCTGTCTCATATCTTTTATATCTTCTTCTCTCCCCTGTCTCTGTCTCTGTCTCTGTCTCTATTTGTGTCTGTCTCATATATTTTATATCTTCTTCTCTGTCTCTGTCTCATATCTTTTATATCTTCTTCTCTCCCCTGTCTCTGTCTCTGTCTCTATTTGTGTCTGTCTCATATTTTATATCTTCTTCTCTGTCTCTGTCTCTGTCTCTTTTATATCTTCTTCTCTCCCCTGTCTCTGTCTCTGTCTCTATTTGTGTCTGTCTCATATCTTTTATATCTTCTTCTCTGTCTCTGTCTCTGTCTCTTTTATCTTTTATATCTTCTTCTCTGTCTCTGTCTCTTATATCTTGTGTATCTTCTCCTATACTCTGTCTCTGTCTCTATTTGTCTCTGTCTCTTTTATATTGTATATCTTCTTCTCTGTCTCTGTCTCTTATATCTTGTATATCTTCTTCTCTGTCTCTGTCTCTGTCTCTTATATCTTGTATTTGTTTTCTACTCTGTCTCTGTCTCTGTCTCTATTTGTCTCTGTCTCTTTTATATTTTATATCTTCTTCTCTGTCTCTGTCTCTGTCTCTTACATCTTTTATACCTTCTTCTCTGTCTCTGTCTCTTATATCTTTTATATCTTCTTCTCTACTCTGTCTCTGTCTCTATTCGTCTCTGTCTCTGTCTCTGTCTCCGTCTCTGTCTCTACTTGTCTCTGTCTCTGTCTGTCTCTTCTCTTCTACATCTTATAAACAGCAGCAACAACCTACAGCTAGCTGAGATAGCATACAGTGTAGAGATAGGCTGGGGGGGGGGCCCCCAACACATACAAGATCGATCGTACATAGACAAGGAGGGGGGGCCCCCAAGGGGGCCCCCCTATCAAAAGAGAAAACCCACACACTGTACCCTAAAACCAAAATGAAGGGGCCCCTGTTGCTGCGCTGTCCCTAACCCTTGTGAGGAGACTGCATACAGCATATCAACATATGGGGGCCCCCGTAGGGGGGCCCCCAAGGGGGGGCCCCTAAGGGGGGGGGGCCCCTTACGGGGGCCCCCTAGTTAGTATCCCACTCTATGAAGGCGCCTGCTGTACATACACCGCACGGCAAATCCGTTGGTACTGCTGCATCAGACCCCACTTCTGCTGCTGCTGCAGCAGCTGCTGCTGCTGCTGCTGCAGCAGCAGCAGCAGCAGGAGCACGTGAAGCAGCAGGGCCCCCAACATTGCTAGGGGTTGCTGCTGGCGCTGCAGGTTGTATGAAGTAGTTTGATAGATGAGGGAGGGGGGCCCCCCTACTTTCTTGGGGGCCCCTGATGGGTACGAAGGCATAACCTAAGCGATGCCAGCCATATGGTATAGGCTGTAGGGGGCCCCCTTGCAGCACCTCGGGGGGGCCCCCCCATAGATAAGGAGGAGGGGGGGGCCCCCCTTCAAACATTATAGGAAAACGAAGGGCCCCCGGGAAGAGGGGGAGGGCCCCCTGGGGCCCCTCAGCTCGAATATCTAAAAGCCATACAGTTAAACGTACAGCTAGCAACGGCAGCAGCACATTAATAGCAGCAGCAGCAGCAGCAGATTCTGCTGCTGCTGCTGCTGCTGCTGCTGCTGCTGCTGCAGGGGGCCCATTGAGGGGCCCCAGCTGAAGAGATCTAAGGGTATCTGCTGCTTGGCAGATGGCTGCAGCAGCAGCAGCATGTTGGGCTGTCAAGTGAGGGGGGGCCCCCCTAAGTGCATCTGCTGCAGCAGCAACAGCAGCACACAAATTAAATATGGGGGGGCCCCTCAGCTTAACTCTCCAGCCCCAGGGAGGCCCCCTGCTGCGGTAGATAACGGGGCTGCATGCTTGTTCTGCATATAGAGGGGAGACAGAGGGGCCCCCCGCAGGGGGCCCCCCAGCTTGTTGCTGGTATGGGGGCCCCTGGGGGCCCCCCTCCCCTTGCGCTGTCTGCTGCACCGCAGAACCTGCAGCAGCAGCAGCTGCTGCTGCTGCAGCAGCAGCAGCAGCAAAGCGAGGCAGCAGCACAACTGCCGCACTCACAAAGGAAGAAGGCAAGAGGGCCCCCAGACGCCGTAGGCCCTTCCCACTCTCTACTCGAAGAGATATCTTCAGATGGGGGCCCCCAGCTGTCTCCAAGGGGCCCCCAACATACATAACCCTATCTGCTGCTGCTGCTCTTGCTGCTGCTGCTGCTGCTGCTGCTGTTGGTTGTGGTGGTGCTGCTGTTGGTGCTGCTGCTGTTGGTGGCGCTGCTGTTGTTGGTGCTGTTGGTGCAGCTTGTGCTGCAATTGCAGCTGGTGCTGTTGCTGCAGCTGATCCTGCTGCGGCAGGTGTTGCTGCTGTTGCTGCTGCTGCTGGTGCTGCTGCTGCTGCAGCAGCAGCAGCTGTTGCTGCTGCTGCTGCTCGTAGACTCGTGCCACTTTGGCTGCTCATGATTTGAAGCAGTTCCCTCAGCGAGGGTGAGAGACGGCCCCACACTCCAGCAGCAGGTGCTGCTGCTGCTGCTGCTGCTGTTGCTGCTGCTGCTGCTGCTGCTGCTGGAGGGGAGGCCTCAGGGGGGGCCCCCATAAGAAGACAAGATAGGATCGAACGAGCAGCACCCCACAAATCAAATATTTCTGCTGTTCCCTCTTCTGTCTTCCAAACATATCTAAGCGGCAGACATCCATGCAGCAGCAGCCACTCATCCGCTGTCAAGCTGCTGCTGCTGCTGCTGCTGCTGCTGCTGCTGCTGCTGCTGCTGCTGGGGGTTGTGGTTGCTAGGGTTTTGTTTGCTTCGACAGCCTGCAGCAGCAAATCCCTGAAGTCATTCCACTGCAGCAGCCCAAACCCAAACTGCTCCCGCCGCTGCTGCTGCTGCTGCTGCTGCTGTTGCTGCTGCTGCTGCTGTTGCTGCTGCTGCTGCTGCTGCTGTTGGCACATGTGCTGCAGCAGATAAGGAAGGAGAGGCCTCAGCTTTGCTGCTAAGCGGTGGAGGGCCCCCAGGGTCAAGAGGGGCCTCGACAACACTGCTGCTGCAGGGGGGCCCCGTACAGCTCGCTGCAGAACCTCTACACACCCGGGGGGCCCCTTCTCGCTGCAGCCAAACAAACGCATACAGCAGCAGCAGCAGCAGCAGCAGCTGTACAGGCAGCAGCAGCAACAACAAATGCAGCAGCTGCAGCAGCTGCAGCAGCAGCGGTTGCACCCAAAGCAGCACATGCAACATAACTAGCAGCAGCAGCAGCAGCAGCAAAGACAGCAGCAGCAGCAGCAACAGCAGCACAAACAGCAGCAGCAGCAGCAGCAGCAAACTATTACCGTAGAAAGGCGCAGACTGTCTCCCATGTCATCCAACCTCCCTCATCATCATGTGGGGGCCCCTCCTTCATTGAGGGGGCCCCCTCCCCCTCTTTCATTGAAGGGGGCCCCCTAAGACACAGAAATATTCCTGGAGGCAGTTCCCCTACATCAACAGCCCAAGAGGGGGGCCCCCCTCCCCCTACTAGACATCCGGGGGGCCCCCCTAGGGGCCCCCCTTGGGGCCCCCCTAGGGGCCCCCCTAGGGGCCCCTCTAGGGCCCCCCCCCCTACAGGGCGTCCAGGGGGGCCCCCTAGGGGCCCCTGTTTTGGTATTAGTTCGACAGCAAGCAGCAAGCGCCCCAAGACACGGCCTGTGGGGCCCCCGGGGGGCCCCACATCTGCTGCTGCTTGATGAGGGGGGGCCCCCGGGGCCCCTGCTGCAGGCAGCAGCAAATCCTCAGGGGTGCCATGATGCAGCAACAAACTAACAGCAGCTTCAGCTAGGGGGCCCCCCGATCCCGCAGGCACAGCCAAGACAGAGCTACATACAGCTGTCTCCTCAAGGAGACAATCAGCAGCAGCAGCAGCAGCAGCAGCAGCAGCAGCAGCAAACAAACAAAATGATAGATACTCTCTAGCGCTGCAGCAGCACAGACACGCAGCCAAACAGAAAACACACACTCCAACAACAGCAGCAACACCAACAGCAGCAGCAGCAGCAGCAGTAGACCCTTCAGATCAAAACAGCAGCAGCAGCAGCAGCAGCAATAGTAAGGAGTATATTGTCGGCTTACGCTTGGGGCCCGCCAGAGGGAGGATCATCCTGTTGCTGCTGCTGCTGCTGCTGGTGCTGCAGAGGAAAGCAGATGCATGCAGACTCAGCAGCAGCAGCAGCAGCAGGCGTCAGCACCATAATCTCCTCGGAGATGTGGGGGGCCCCCACAGCAGCAAGGGGGACCCGCCAGCGCTGCAGCACTTGACCGTGGGGGCCCCCATGTCGTGTTATTGCTAAGGTCCAACCACAAGTCTGCTGCTGCTGCTGCTGTTGTTGCTGCTGCTGCTCCTGCTGCTGCTGCTGGCGTAGCTCAGACAGCCCGAGCACCAAGTCAGCGACGCGGATTCGCATGCAGCTGCTGACTAGGGGATCTGCTGCTGCTGCTGCTGCTGCTGGTGGTGCAGCAGATGCAGCAGCAGCAGCAGCAACAGCAGCAGTTGTTGCTGCTGTTGTTGCTGCTGCTGCTGCAGTAGGTTCTGCTGCTGCAGACGAACGCATCATCATGCGCTCGCGAGACACCTCAGGGAAATTCAGCATATCACATGTCTCTGCTGCTGCTGCTGTTGCTGCTGCTGCTGCTGCTTCTCTTGCTGTTGCTGCTGCTGCTGCTGCTGCTGCTGTTGAAGCCGCCTTTGGGCTGTCAGTAGCCAGAGAAGCTTCGTGCACATCGTCCCAATCGCTGCTTCTGTCTTCTTCCTGCTGCTGCTGCTGCTGCTGTTGCTGCTGCTGCTGCTGCTGCTGCTGAATGCCGTAGGCTCCTGAGTTCTGTTGCGGCATTCGTTGTTGTTGCTGTTGTTGTTGTTGTTGCTGCTGCTGCTGCTGCTGCGGCACTTCCTGAGGCTGGTGCTGCTGCATCTCGTGTTCTGCGTCACGCTGTAGTTGCTGCAGCAGCAGACGATGCTGCTGCTGCAGCAGCGCGAGTTGCTGCTGCAGTCCCTCTCGTTGCAGCTGCAGCTGCTTTGCTTCATACTCCTTCTCTTGCTTCTTTTGCTCGTGCTGCTCTTGCTGCTGCTGCTGCTGCTGCTGCTGCTGGAATTTGTTTGTGTGCTGCTGCTGCTGCTGCTGCTGCTGTAGCTGCTGCTGCTGCAGCACAACAGCGCTGCTGCTGAGAGAAGCTGCTGCTGCATAGACTAACGGGGGCTGCGGTGTCTCCTCACTAACAACTCGCGCCCAGTACCAGACCCTCACCTCCACCTCCATGCTGCTGCTGCTGCTGCTGCTGCTGTTGCTGCTGCTGCTGCTGCTGTTGCTGTAGTAGTAGGCCCCCGGCAGCGGCGCATGTTGCCGCTGCAGCAGCAGCACGCGTCTGCAGCAGCAACCCCAGAAGACAGCAGCAGGATCTGCATCCTCGAGAGTCTGCAGCAAAACCGCAAGAGGAAGCCTCCCAACCCACCAGTCTCCTCCGCGTTGCTGCTGCTGCTGCTGCTGCTGCTGCTGCTGCTGCTGCTGCTGCTGGACTCGCAGCAGCAGAAGAGGCTCGTCTGGCTGCAGCAGTGTCTGGAGGCCAGCAGCAGCTTCCCTCCCCGAGAGGCAGCTACTGCTGCTGCTGCTGCTGCTGCTGATGCTGCTGCTGCTGCTAGCTTTGCTGTTCACATGCAACACCGAAGGAAGTGAGGAGCGCAGCAGCAGCAGCGGCTCTGCAGGTGCTCCTGCTGCTGCTGTT
>OY986952.1:1178094-1183094 GCA_963920595.1 Eimeria praecox
CAGCAACAGCAGCAGCAGCAACAGCAGCAGCAGCAGCAACAGCAGCAGCTTGCTTACTTTGTTTGTCTCATCTGCAGCAAAAGGCTTTCTTGCTGCTGCCGAGACACCGTAGCTGCTGCATGCATTCTCGAGGCCCCCACACGTTCGTGCAGCAGCAAGCAGCAGCAGCAAATCTTCTCTAAGATCTGCTGCTGCTGCTGCTGCTGCTGCTGCTGCTCGCTGCGGCCCCTGCAGCAGCGCCTCCAGCCACCACGGTTTGACGGTTCTCGAGACCCCACAACCCCCTGCTGCCCACCCAACAGCAGCAGCAGCAGCAGGAGCAGCAGCAGCAGCAGGAGCAGCAGCAGCAGCACGTGCTGCTGCATGCAGGTAAGAAGGAAGCCGCCTGAAGTCGGCGTAGCTAACAACCCCACAGCCCCGAATATCTAGCAGCAGCGCCACAAGTAAACTGAGCTGCAGCACAACACATACGCATGCATACAGCAGCAACATTGCAGCAGCAGCAGCAGCAGCAGCAGCAACAACAACAACAGCAGCACCTACACCGTTTACTTGAACGCTCCTGTTGCTGCTGATGTCCCTGCTGCTGCTGCTGCTGTTGCTGCTGCTGTTGCTGCTGCTGTTGCTGCTGCTGCTGCTGCTGCTGCTGCTGCGCATGCACTGATCTTACATGTGGGGGGAGGCCAAGGACTGTTTCGAGGCCTCGGGCTGTCTGTGCTGTTGTCAACTCCAGCGCGTGCTGCTGCTGTTGCTGCTGCTGTTGCTGCTGCTGCTGCTGCTGTTGCTGCTGCTGCTGCTGCTGTTTGTTAGCAGCAAGTAAAGCAGCAAACAACACAAACGGAGGCAGCGTAAGTGCTGCTGCCTGTGTCAGCTTCCACTCCTCCTGCTGCAGCAGCCCTTCCCTTACAACCCAAGGCTCCTGCTGCTGCTGCTGCTGCTGCTGCTGCTGCTGCACAGCACAGACCCATCGACGAGCCTCCTCTGCTTCTGCTGCTGTTTCTGCTGCTGCTGCTGCTGCTGTTGCTGCTGTTGCTGTTGCTGCTGCAGTTAGAGCCGCATGCCCTCCCCGCGCTTGCTGCAGCAGCTCCTCTCGGAACGCTGCAGCACGCTGCTGCAGCTGCAGCAGCAGCTGCTGCTGCAGCCGAGCAGCAGCAGCAGGGTCTAGGGTTGAGGCGAAGCTCATCATACCCCCGCAGCACCCCACAGATACGATATGTGCATCTGCTGCAGCAACAGGCAGCAGCTGCTGCAGCAGACGACAGCAGCGCGAAGGAGAGAGCCCTCTCTCGAGGCTATCAAGTGCGAGGCCTCCAAACATACTATTTGCTGCTGCTGCTCCTCCTGTTGCTGCTGCTGCTGCTGCTGCTGCTGCTGCTGCTCTTGTTGCTGCTGCTCCTGCTGCTCCTGCTGCTGCTGCTGCTGCTGCGACACCAAATATTGCTGCTTCTGCTGCAGCCAGCCCGCAGGGTATATCCAACCAAGGAAGCAAACTATGGCGGCGCATGTGCAAAGCAGCAAATGCTGCATGCGCTGCCTCCATCAAGACACTGCTGCTGCTGCTGCTGCTGCTGCTGCTGCTGCTGCTGCTGCTGCTGCTGCTGCTAGAGGCGAAAGAGAGCAGCCAGCGAAGAGCAGCATCAGCAGCAGCAGGAGCTGCTGAGATACCCAGAGCTGCCCATACACCCCATGCGGTGTCTGCGCTGTCGAGGCCTTGCAACTGCAGCGGCAACGGAGGCATATGTGCTGCTGCTGCTGCTGCTGTTGCTGCTGCTGCTGCTGCTGCTGCTGCTGCTGGCTGCTCTTTATTCAAGAAGTGCTGCAGCACAGCTACTACGTCGCTGCAGCCGACAGAGCCTAGCAGCAGGCGGACGTACAGACACCGCAGCACAGGCATGCAGACAGGGGGGATATCCTCTTGCTGCTGCTGCTGCTGCTGCTGCTGCTGCTGCTGCTGTTGTTGTTGTTGCTTTTGTTTCTGCTGCTGCTGCTGGGATTGCTGCTGGCTTTCCCATAGCAGCAGCAGATGATTTGCTGCTGCTGCTGCTCTCTCTGCTGTCTGCTGAGCTCTTGCTGCAGCAACTGCTTCTAGGGCTGTTTGAAAAGGCTGACAGCTGCTGCTTCCTGCTGCTGCTGCTGCTGCTGCTGTTGCTGCTGCTGCTGAAGCTTGTCGTTCCGTTGCTGCTGCAGGCCATGTAACGAGCCCCAAAGAGCCGATGCAGGGGGGCTCCCCCGTCGCTGCTGCTGCTGCTGCTGCTGCTGTTGCTGCTGCTGCTGCTTCAACCTGCTGCAGCAGAACGCTGCAGCAGATCAACGCAGTAGAGTGCATGCTTAGAGGTGTTCTGGGGGTCCGCGCTGCTGCTGCTGCTGCTTCTGCTTCTGCTGCTGCTGCAGAAGCAGCTGCAGCAACCTCCGGTTCAGCAGCAGCAGCAGCAGCAGCAGCTGCTGCTGCTGCTGCTTCTGCTGCTTCTGCTGCTTCTGCTGTGTCCATCAGCTGGTCCAGCAGCAGCACTCTCTCTCCTTGTATTCCCTCAGACATAAGTAGAGGGAGACTATGAAGTGACAGCAGCAAACAAGCTAGCCTCAGGTGTGATGGGCTTAGAGCTGCTGCTGCTGCTGCTGCTGTTGCTGCTGCTGTTGCTGCTGCCCTGTTGTCTGCTTCTGCGGATACTGCGGTTTGCTGCTGCTGCTGCTGCTGCTTGTCGTGAAGCAGTCGGCTCAGGATGTGCTGCAGCGCATGCACAGAAACAACCAAATCTACTTCTTCATTGTATCCTGCTGCTGCTGCTGTTGCTGCTGTTGCTGCTGTTGCTGCTGCTGCTGCTGCTGGATGAGCTGCAGCAACCCCCGCAGCTGCAGCAGCTGACAGTTCTTTGCGTAGCCGCTCGTATCCCTGTGGAGCAGCAGCAATAGCAGAGCAGCAGCAGCTCAGAGCAGCAGCAGCAGCAAGCAACGACTTCTCTTCTCTGTTGCTGCGGCGGCATAGCAGCAGCAGCAGCAGCTGCAGATCCACAAGGCCTTCTGCTGCCTCATCAAGTAGCAGCAGCAGCTGCTGCATCAGCAACGAATCTGCTGCTATACAAACCCCCACCCGCAGCAGCAGCCGAGACAAGCCCTCTGCTGTCAAGCGAAACCTGCCGTCGCTGCTGCTGCTGCTGCTGCTGCTGCTGCTGCTGCTGCTCGATAGTTCATTGGTATGAAGGGAGAAGAGCAGCTGCTGCAGCCTTCGCGCGACATCTCCTGCTGTTGCTGCAGCAGCAACGTGGGTTGCTGCTGCTGCAGATGCGGTTGCTGCTGCTGTTGCTGCTGCTGTTGCTGCTGCTGCTTCGGGCTGCTCATAACGCCGCTGCAGCAGCGCGGAGACTGCAGCAGCAGCAGCAGCATTGCGTCTGTCAACTACCTCAGCAGCAAACTGCAGCGAAATTTGTTCCTCTTCCTCGTGCTGCTGCTGCTGCTGCTGCTGTTGCTGCTGCTGCTGTTGCTGCTGCTGTTGCTGCTGCTGCAGCAGCAAATCCTGAATGCTCTTCCTGCTTCTTGGGAGCTCTAGTGCAGGCGCTGGGCTGCTGCTGCCACCACCACCAGCAGCAGCAGCAGCAGCTGCTGCTGCTGCTGCTGCATCATCGATGTTAGCCGATGGGCATCGAGTAGATGCGCAGCCCCCTGGAGTCAACAGCTCAGCAGCAGTTGCTGCTGCTGCTGTTGCTGCTGCTGCTGCTGCTGCTGTTTTGCTGTCAACAGTAGCAGACCCCAACGAAGGTATCTTGAGCTGCTGCTGCAGCTCTTGCTGCTGCTGCAGCAGCGCATGCACAAACGTTTGGCCCTCCGCCAGCCCCATCCCGATCCAGACAAGACGAGACCGCAGCGTGCTGCAGCAACAACAGCAGCAGCAGCAGCAGCAACAGCAGCAACAGCAGCAGCAACAGCAGCAGCAGCCAATCACCTATGCCTTCGGTCACACCTCCGAGAAAAACAGCATCGCAGCTTCAGGGGCAGCAGCAACAGCAGCAGCAGCAGCAGCAGCAGCCAGGCCACAGCAGCCGTAGCAGCAACAACCATATCAACAGCAACAGCATTAACAGCAGCAGCAACAGCAGCAGCAGCAACAGCAGCAGCAGCAGCAAACAGACGATGAGGTTATACCTAGCAGCAACAGATGTTCGCTGAATCGGGTGTCTTCGTGTTGCAGACATACTCATAATACGCTGCTGCTGCAGCTGCTGCTGCTGCTGCTGCAGCTGCTGCTGCTCCGCCAGCAAGGCAGCTAGCTTGTAACCAGATACATCTAATCGCAGCAGTGTTCGATGGGCAGCAGCAAGAGTTGCATCTCCTCCTGCTGCTGCTGCTGCTGCTGCTGTTGCTGCTGCTGTTGCTGCTGCTGCTGCTCTACGAGCCCGCTGCACATATTTGGGGGGTGTCTGCGGTCGTGGCTGCGGCAGCGGCTGCAGCAGCAAACGTTTCGTCTCATCCTCTGCTTCACTTAGCTGCTGCTGCACATCCTGGTGCTGCTGCTGCTGCTGCTGCTGTTGAGGCTGAGGCTGCTGCTCAAGTTCTTGCTCCTCCCCCTCGATTTGCTGCAGCAGCTGCTGCTGCTGCAGTTGTTGCTGCTGCTGCTGCGGTTGCTGAGACAGCAGCTGCAGCTCTTCCTTCTCTCTATCCTCCTGCAGTTGCTGCTGCAATTGAACTTCCTCTAATACCTGCCTCTGCTGCTGCTGCTGCTGCTGCTGCTGCTGTTGCTGCTGCTGCTGCTGTTGCTGCTGCTGCTGCTGCTGTTGCATGCATGGAGGCAGACCCCCCAAAATACGGAGGCGGCATCTAAGCAGCGGCTGCTGCGTCAGCAGCGACAGCAGCACACACTCCTCCTCTACTAGCAAAGACAGCCCCTGCTGCTGCTGCTGCTGCTGGTGCTGTTGCTGCTGCTGCTGTTGCTGCTGCTGCTGCTGTTGCTGCTGCTGCTGCAGAGGAAGCATTTCCTCTGGCAGACGAACATGACCAATGCCTATACA
>OY986952.1:1200594-1203094 GCA_963920595.1 Eimeria praecox
ATGAACCCCCTTCAAGATGGGGGCCCCCTAGAAGGGCCCCCCCCCTCAAGAAGGGGGCCCCCCCCCTTATAAGTATAAATATGGAAAGAAGAAGACGTTCGTATTAATGAGGGGCCCCATCCCCTTATAGATAGATACGCTGCTGCTGAAAGATATATATATATATATATATATATATATATATATATATATATATATATATATATATATATATATATATATATATATATATATATATATATATATATATATATATATATATAATTTAATTTTGAATGCTTAAGAGAGGAGAAGGTAGAGGGGCCCCCGGGGGGCCCCCCTGCTGCAGCATTTGCTGCTGATTTTGGAGCTCAGATAATTCTTTACTAATTTTATCTATGAATGCGTCTGTACCTCCTGGTGCTGCTGCTGCTGCTTCTGCTTCAGCTTCTGCTGCTGCTGCTGCTGCTGCTGCAGTTGTTGTTGTTAACAGCTGTTGATGTTTCAGAAGAAACCTTGGTTCCTGTCTGCTGCTGCTGCTGCTGCTGCTGCTGCTGCTGCTGCTGCTGGTGGTGTGTTGCTTCTGCTGCATCATCATCATTTTCTGCTGCTGCTGCTGCTGCTGCTGCTGCTGTTGCTGCTGCTGCTGTTGCTGCTGCTGCTGCTGAACCTGATAGTCTAACATAGTCATATCAAGGCTCTGCGATGCTTGTAGTATATCGTAAAGTACTTGCTGCAGCAGCAAATGCTGCGATAGTAGCTGCGAGCAAGATGGTTGCTGCAGCATTTTTAGAGATTTGAAGAAAGCGAATGACTCTGTTAAAGTATAACACAAATTCAGACAGGCTGTTCTCTCTCCATTGCCGTCACCAATAGATAATACACAACAAGGGGGAGGGGATATACCCCCCCCTCCTTCTCCTTCTTCTTCTTCTTGTTGTTGTTGCTGCTGCTGCTGTTGTTGCTGCTGCTGCTGCTGCTGCTGTTGTTGTTGTAGGGGCCCCAGTATCTCTCTAACTAACTCTTTGAAGACATGTGTCTTCCATAATCTTTGAGGTAGTCCATGTTGCTGCAGCATATCTCTAGCAGAGACAAGAGCAATCTGCTGCTGCTGCTGCTGCAGCAGCAGCTGCTGCTGCAGCTCCGGCATATATTTATGAGACGACCTCCAAACCCATTCTGTACTTGCATTCGTAACAAGATATACTCTGCCTACTTCTATACATAGAGATAATGTAGTTAACACACGATTACTTAATTGCTGCAGTTCTTCTTTAATTGCTGCAGGGATTACATCCTTCAAACCGATTTTATGGTGTACAGACAGCCAGTTTGTAGGAAGAAGTGTGTCGTCATAATCTAATATAATCAACGTTCTCTCTTTCTTATACGCACATGAAGGCATACGCAAACCTAACACACACATATCGTTGCTGCTCCTGCTGCTGCTCTTCTTCGTGCTCTTTGTGCTGCTGCTGCTGCTGCTGTTGTTGTTGCTGTTGCTGTTGTTGTTGCTGCTGGGGCTGTTGCTTTTGGTAGTGCTGCTGATGATGCTCGTGCTGCTGCTGCTGCTGCTGCTGTTGTTGTTGTTCTTCTTGCTGTTGTTGCTGCTTGTATTCATCAAAATCTTGCTGCTGCTGTTGCTGCTGCTGCTGTTGCTGCTGCTGCTGCTGCTGCTCATGGTCGTCGTCGTCGTGCTGCAGATGCTGCTCGTGAAGGTGCTGCTGCTGCTGCTGCTGCTGCTGGTGTTTTGAGATGTGCTGCTGCTAGGGTTAGAACTCCTCCGGCAGCAGATGGCGCCGCTGCTGCTGCTGCTGCTGTTGCTGCTGCTGGTTTTGCTGCGAATACGGCTGCTTGGAGACAGCATGGACTCCGCCGCTGCTGCTTGCTGCTGCTGCTGCTGCTGCTGTTGCTGCTGCTGCTGCTGCTGCTGCTCTCCCAGCTTGAATGCTACAGGAGTTTTCACTTGGACTGTTCCTTGTTGCTGCTGCCGTTGCTGCTGCTGCTGCTGCTGTTGTTGTTGTCTTTGTTGTTGTTGCTGTTGCTGTTGCTGCAGCTGCTGCTGTTGCTGCAGCTGCTGTTGCTGCAGCTGGCGTTGCTGTAGCTGCTGTTGCAACTGTTGTTGTTGTTGCTGCTGTTTTTGTTGCTGCTGCTGCTGCTGCTGCTGCTGCTGCTTCACTCTCTCATCAACACTGTGGATGTGGAGGTGGCATGTGCTTGCTGTGCTTTGCTTTGCTGCTGCAGCAGCAACAGCAGCAGCTGCTGCAGCAGGAGAGTTCATGTTCTGATAGAGAGCAGCATGCAGCGCGCTCCGCCTCAGGGACAGATGCCGCTGCTGCTGCTGCTGCTGCTGCTGCTGCTGGTGTTGCTGCTGTTGCTGTTGCACTTTCAGTTGTTGCTGCTGCAGGTGTTGCTGAAGTTGTTGTTGTTGCTGCTGTTGCTGCTGCAGCTGTTTCTGTTGCTGCTGCTGCTGCTGCTTTTGGATTTGCTGTCGCTGCGGGCATTGCTGCACTCTGATGGC
>OY986952.1:1208094-1223094 GCA_963920595.1 Eimeria praecox
ATAAACGAAATTGCTTATAAACAAAAACAAATAAAGAAATAAATATATAAATAAACGCCATAAAGACAGCAGAACAAGTATAAACGAGAAAAGCAATACATAAAACATACAAACAACAAGTAAAGAACAAAGACAACAATATATCTATACCTATATTCATATCTATATCTATCTATCTATCTATCTATATATATATATATATATATATATATAGATAGATAGATAGATAGATAGATAGATAGATAGATAGATATAGATATAGATAAATAGATCTATATATATATATATAATATAAATATAAAAGTATATCTGAACACTTGCAAACACACCGAGTTTAAAACCTGGGGGTAAGAAACCCGAAGCTCTCTCGCCGAAGACGATAGCAACACTTTCTTCTTTTTCTTTTATTTCTTCTTTTTCTTTTTTCTATAAAAATATAAACATGAAATATTTATTTTGTATTTTGTATTTGATTTATTTTCTTTCTTTCTTCTGTTTTTATTTTTTTTTTGTTTATTTTATCTTAGATATTTGCTTTATCTTATTAAAGTATATATATTATATATATTTTATTTTATAGTATTTGCTTATTTCTTAATTAGTTTTGTTTTTATTTGTTTTTCTCTTCTCACCTTCGTACAGATAACGCCAACAAACGCTACAGACCCGCCTGTGCCTTTTGATGTGTCTAGAGACCTCATGCCTATACACCGCAGATATTGTGTGTGTTTTACGACGTTAATAAAAACCAAAATAATTAAATAAATAAATAAATAAATAACAAACCTAAAATACGAAGACGAACTCCCCTCACTACCCTCGAAGGAAATTGATAAGAATGTCTGCCGGGCCAAACAGAAAATTTAAGTGTTTCTTGACTTCCTAAAATAGTTATTTTTATATTTAGTAAAATAAATATATTTAATTTTATTTGATATGCATGCATACTTATAATGTATTTAATTGTATTTGATATGCATGCATACGTATAATATATTTAATTTTATTTAATATGCATGCATACGTATAATATATTTAATTGTATTTGCTATGCATGCATACTTATAATATATTTAATTTTATTTAATATGCATGCATACATATAATATATTTAATTTTATTTAATATGCATGCATACAAATACAAGAAAAAACAAAATAAAACAAACCTGGAAACTCAACGCCAATCTCTGTCGGCCAAGTTGCAGGATCATCTAAAGTCGAAAACTAAAATAAAGAGAATATATAACAAATACTCTGATTGTATGAGAGCCTTGCAGGTTTTACGAGTCTTATTAAGACTTATTAGGGTTTAAGGGGGTTTAGTAGGGTTTATTAGGGTTTAGTAGGGTTTATTAGGGTTTAGTAGGGTTTGTTAGGGTTTAGTAGGGGTTGTTAGGGTTTATTAGGGTTTATTAGGGTTTACAATTAGGGTTTATTAGGGTTTATTAGGGTTTTATAGGGTTTACTAGAGGCTTTATTGGGGTTTATTAGGGTTTATTGGGGTTTGTAATTGTTTATTAGGGTTTATAATTTGTTTATTAGGTTATTAGGGTTTATAATTTGTTTATTAGGGTTTATGAGAGCATAAAATTTATTTGTAGTGTATCTACAACTCCTCTCCCCTCCATCTTTGCTTGTTATGATATACTTAGGACATTGAATATATATATATATATATATATATATATATATATATATATATATATGTATATATAAATATAATTAAACCAAAACAAGACAAGAATATAAGTAAGAATATAAATAATAATATAAACACCTTACTTGAAGTTCGTGTAGAGCTACAGGTATTTTAAAGGAGATAGATATATACTCTCCCACTCCTCTCTTCTCTTTTGTCTTCCACGTTTTTGTTTTGTTTTCTTCAAAAAAGAAAGAAACACTTGAGGTACAATCTTCTGAGGCTAATTAAAACAAACAAAATAAAAACAGATATATCCTTTTATACTAGACATATATATATATATATATATTCATAGATGAATACAGATATTTAGATATCTATTTATAAATTTGTCAATATAGAGATATAGGTTTAGACGAATATTTACAGGTGTGTGCAGACAATACGCCATTAACGCCATTCATGCCAGAATGCATCAATATATATATATATATATATATATATAGATAGATAGATAGATAGATAGATAGATATAGATATAGATATAGATAGATAGATAGATATATAGATATAGATATAGATATATAGATAGATAGAGATAGATATATAGATATAGATATAGATATATATAGACATATATAGATCTAGATAGATATAGATATAGACATAGATAGATATAGCTATAGATAGATAGATAGAGAGAGATACATAAACATATGTTTCATGCATGCAAGCCCCAATCTAAGCATCCCCACAAGTAGATTGGCGCCTGCATGCATGGAAGTAAGTAAGAATATATAAATATATAACTTACGTGAAGCAGCAGAAGACTGAGAGCAGGCTTCAAAAGCAGGAGAGTAAGGAGTTGATACGACGACAGATTCTCCTTCGCATGCATGAGCAAACATACGGAGAGGCTCAAAAAACATAAAATAAGAAACCCCTAAACAAACAGAAAAACATACATATACTGCTAGTGCTGCTGATGCTGCTAGTGCTGCTGATGCTGCTAGTGCTGCTGCTGCTAGTGCTGCTGCTGCTGCTGCTGCTAGTGCTAGTGCTAGTGTTGGTGCTAGTGCTGCTGCTGCTGCTACAGCAACAACAACAGCAACAACAGCAACTGCTGCTGCTGCTAGTGCTGCTGCTGCTGCTGCTGCCTACCTGGGGGAATATCAATAGCTATCATTCCAGGGAGGGCCTTCGCTGCGAAGAGAGAGTAGATATCTTGTTGTGTGGCTTTGCTCTAAGAAACAAGTAGATAAAATAAGAGAGAAATAAATAAATAAATACATAAATAAATACATAAATACATAAATACATACATAAATAAATACATAAATACATAAATAAATACATAAATACATAAATACATAAATAAATAAACAAGTAGAGAGAGAAAGAGATAAATAAAGAAAGAGGAAGGGAAAGGGAGAGAGAGAGAGACAGAGAGACAGAGAGAAGAAAGTAATTAAAAGAATAATAAAAGATAAATATGTTGTGTCTATCTAGAAGATATATCTTCTTACTTCACGTGATTCTGCGGTGTATACGCTGATTGTGTTGTTAACAGAAGAAAATTTTAGTGGCTGTCCTCCGAAGCGAGAAGAAGAAACAGGGAGAATGGTGTTTGACAGAGGCAAACAAACAAACACAAGACAATCTGCCGACACTTCGAAATGAATACTACCTTCTGAGCCTGCTGCTGCTGCTCCTGCTGCTGCTGATTGTGCTGCTGCTGATTGTGCTGGTGGTGGTGCTGTTGCTGTTCCTGCTGCTGCTGCTGCTGCTGCAGCAGGTGCAGCAGCAGCAGCAGCAGCAGCAGGAGGTGGAGGAGGTGTCTGTGTTCTTATGAGTTTGAGTCCTTTGTAGTATGCGGGGACATCAGCCAAGAAATGATGAGAAGAGTTCAGAAAGGCAAACTCTCCTTCTTCTAGAGTTGTTCTGAACACAAACAAATAAATAATAAAGACAGAAACTTTGTATTTTATATATTTAAACGTGTATATATATATATATATATATATATATATACAAATACATCTGGATACGTATACATCTATCTGTATAGCTATCTATCTAATTATCCGTCTATCCAGCCATCTATCTATATATACATATATAGGCACATACATATAGACAGATACATACATACATATATATACATATATATATATATATATATACATATATATATATGTATATATATATATATATGTATGTATATATATATATATACATATATATATATATATATATACATATATATATATATATATATATATAAAGAGAGAGAGACAGAGAGAGAGGGAGCGAGGGCTATAGTATTGAACATCCTCACTATGCTGTGTCTGCTGTGGCTGCATGCATGTTTGGCTCACATATCATAGAAAGCCCCACTCAAACCAGCAATCTTGAGAAGAGGAGGAGAGTCGCTTTGATAGAAAGAGGAGGAGGGTATCTTCTCTTCAGATATCTTACGAGACTGCCACCCTAACATCATACGAGCCTGAGCACGAGAAAACATATATATATATTTATTAAAGTGGTTTTGTTTAGTTTGTTTGAATTGGCTTGGGTTTCTTTTGTTTTAATTTGGTTTAGCATATATATGTATGTATATTTACATACATATATATATATATATATATATATATATATATATATATATATATATATATATATATATATATATATATATATATATATATATATATATATATAGGTATTACGAACATACACATCATGAGAGACTGAATATGTAATAAGACAAGCAATAATACATATATTATATATTATTAGACTATATATATATATATATATATATATATATATATATATGTATATACATGAATATGCATGTATATACTTGTATATTTGAATATAACTGTAAATATGTATATTTATAGATCGATAGAGACGCCTTTGTTTGTATGAACAAGTAAACAGAACACGTATAATATATATATATATATATATATATATACATATATACATATATATATATATATACAATAAAGTATAAACCTATACTACTAAACGACTATTTCTATATTTCTTACAATTTCTGCATCTTTGTATTTATGAGAAGAAAGATGAAAATACTCGACGCGAATTCGATAGCGATGGCCGCCTTTGAGGGCCTAGAGGAGACAGAGTTAGGAGAGGTCTTAGATTTGAGGTTATTTATATTTTATACAATTATATCTATATCTATATATATATAGATATATATAGATATAGATATATATAGATATATAGATATATAATATTATATATTGTAATTATATGCTATAGAGTACATAGAAGATATGTATGAGTTTTTTATGTATATATATATATATATTGCTATTTCATATAGCATGTATGTCTATAAAATTAACTATAAATAGCTAATACCTGTGGTCCCGAGTATACTTTAGCGATTCCTGTATATTCAGTCGGAGGTTCGAGTTGAATATATTTAACATTTTTTATTTTTTCTTCTTCTTTAGATGTATGCATGCGATCAACAAGAATAGCAATATCATCGAGGAATACACGTACACCACAATCAGCTAGTGTATACAGTCTATATATATCTGTTGAGGGGGGCTGTATATACCCTTCCCATCTTACGGAGAAACTATCTGCTGGTACTGCTGCTGCTGCTGCTGTTGCTGCTGTTGCTGCTGCTGCTGCTGTTGCTGCAACAGGAGATAAACCTGCAGAATATAAATCTATTACTTCCTCATCACGATATACAGCAGGAGGGCCCTCAAAGAAAGGGTTGTTGAAGTAAGTTGCTCTTAGGCCGTCAGCTGTTGTCTACAAATAAATATATTTAAGATATCTTATTTTAGATTTAATGCTTAGACAATTTAATTGTATTTATTTAATTTTATATTTAATATTATATATATATATATATATATATATATATATAGCTTTAGTGTTAGCTTAAACAACAGATATTTTCTTTATCAATCGCACCTCTTCTTCATAACCTCGTAAAGCTGCAAGGAAGAAAACATAAGAAAAGGTAAAACAGAAGGAAAAAAGAATATATATATATATATATATATATATATATATATATATATATATATATATATATATATATATATATATATATATTAGACAGCGTAAGACATGATTTCTTCTAATCTGTAAGTGTTTGTTTCTTACCTCCACAGTTTGTATTTGAATGTTTTGTCTTTTCTTCATCTCTTTCTATTTCTTCTTTTAAACGAAGAAGTAAGGCATTTAAAGCATTATTTCTAGATATGTTTGCTTGCATTTCTTCTATTGCACGCTTAGATGAAGATAATACACTTTCTGATGTCTGCATCCTCTCAGTAGCAGATGAAGAGGCTACACAAAGCTGTGATAGAAAATATTCATCGTATTTGAGAGAGAGAGAGAGAGAGGGAGAGGGAGAGAGAGAGAGAGAGAGAGAGAGAGAGAGAGAGAGAGAGAGAGAGCGGGGATGCTTGTCGAGTTGAATATGTTGTTGGTTTTATGGTTGTTGGTATTGTAAAAGAAAGAAAAGAAGAGAGAAGAAAATAGAGAAGAGAAAGAATAGAAAAGAAGAAAAAGAATAAAAATGGAAGAGAAGAAAAAGAGAAGAAAAAGAAAAGAAAGAAAAAAAAGATAAGAAAAAGAAGAAGAAAAAATAAAAGAAGAAAAGGAAGAAGAAAAAAAAGAGACAGACAAAAAACATATTTATTTATACCTTCATAACATGAAAGAAAAGAAAAGAAGATAAAAGAAGAAAAGAGAAGAAGAAGAAAGAAGAAGAAGAAGATAAAAGAAGAGAAGAGAAGAAGAAGAAGAAAGAAGAAGAAGAAGATAAAAGAAGAGAAGAGAAGAAGAAGAAAGAAGAAGAAGAAGATAAAAGAAGAGAAGAGAAGAAGAAGAAAGAAGAAGAAGATAAAAGAAGAGAAGAGAAGAAGAAGGAGAAAGAAGAAGAAGATAAAAGAAGAGAAGAGAAGAAGAAGAAAGAAGAAGAAGATAAAAGAAGAGAAGAGAAGAAGAAGAAGAAAGAAGAAGAAGAAGAAAAAAAAAGACAGACAAAAAAACATACTTGTTCATATTTTCGTAGCATAAATTGAAGACGTCTGCAGCAATCGAAAGATGATGATGATGTTTGTTATTTATTTCTTTCTTGTTTTATTTATATTGTTTGTCTATTTGTTTGTTTTATTTGTTTTATTTGTTTATTTTTATATTTTATTTGTTTGTTTGTTTTTTATTTAATATAAACAAAAACCTACTCTCCCTGTTCTTTGAAGAACGCAGTTCGACGTCGTAGCTCTTCTGTTTTTCTTTTTGCAATATCTCTGCAGATTTTGTTTATTTTTGTTTTCTTTTAATTATTTATTTGTTTTATATTTGATAATACCTGAAGGCTACTCGAACAGCTTCATAGTTAATTACTTCTGCAGCAATTTGTTTGTTTGATTTGATTGAAGTTGTTGAAAACAAGAAAATATATATATATATATATATATATATATATATATATATATATATATATATATATATATATATATATATATATATATATATATATGTTTTGTTCTTTTCTTACCTTGACAGTAATCCCAATCTCTTGCTCCTTTTCCTAATAATTGAACCTCTACGTAACACCAATCTCTGCCTGCAAATCTATTTGTTTACAACTGCCTATATTTGTTTCTAAACGCTAAACCCTAAACCCTAAACCCTAAACCCTAAACCCTAGGTTATAACAGATACAGCTATGGGCTTTCATATTCCCATAGTATGTATACTTAAATAAAAGAATAACATCAATTTCAAACGTTTACAAACCTGAAACACCTTCAGGGTTTCTCGCTGCAGTACAATTTGTATACGTTCTCCCATTTTGCACGAAGGCTGCAGCACATAGTCTCCCGTCAACAGTTTTTCTGTGAAGTTGACGATATTCTGTGAGACTCTGTTTAACTCTTAATAATAATATATTCAATTAAAAAAACAAACAACAAAATATTTTAAACCAAACCTGCAAAGTTTTCCTATCGTAACCTGCTTCCTGAGCAACGCTACCATCTAGAAGAAAAGCTGCAAAACCTAATAAGCCATGAATAAATATGCTCTTAAGAGCCATTTCTGTTGTTTTAAATGTTCTAATTATATATAAACCCGAAAATAAAAGAGCTTTCCCTAAGTTGACAGATATAACTGTCGGTGTTCATGAAAAGTTGAATGATGGAGGTGCATGTACACCTGAATTATGCGTTGCAAAACGAGAAAAAAAAGGGACAAGTATGCGTTCATTTATGATTCTATTTCATCATCTTCATCGATTTTATCAAATTCATTCATACCATTTAACACAGTTTGATTTAGTTCTACTTCTTCTCGCGTGCAATGCCCTCCCTCAGTTGTATCTGTTTGTTCTTCAGATTTCTTTTCTTCATCTTTCTGTGATTCACTTGATTTTTTATTTTCTTCTATCTTCTGTCTAATCAATTGTATTATAGCTTTATCCGTCCTCCTCGATAATATCGTAATCTTTCTCTCTACATCTCTCTTCACATCCCAATTAGGTCGCCGAGGCACTACTTGCGATAAGATATCCTGAAGAGAAGAAAAAGAAGAAAAAGAAGAAAAAAATAAAAAATAAAAAAGATAAATAAAAAAATAAAAATAAAATACAAGTATTTCAGAATTGAAAGAAGAATACAAACACATTACAAAGGTAAGAACACACAAACACACAATTAAACAACATACAGACAGAAGCAAACAAACAAATTGCTTGTCAATGAGTTTCTATTTACTTGACTCTACTACACGCAGGTGCATATTATATACATATATATAATATATATATATATATATATATATATATAATATATATATATATATTATATATATATATATGTATATATATATTATATATATATAATATAAACTACTAGACAAATAAAATTTTATATACTGATATATATATCAGTACAATACACCCGACAACACGACATTATGAATCGATGCAAAATATAAGCGAAGGCCTCTTTTTCTGATTCTGCTGCTGCTGCTGCTATTGCTGCTGCTTCTATTGCTGCTGCTGCTGCTGCTACTGCTGGCGCTACTGTTAAAGTTGCTCATGTTGCTGCTTCTATTGCTGCTGCTGTTGTTGTTGCTGCTTCTATTGCTGCTACCATTCGATTCGTGCTGCCTCTGCTCTTTCTAATGCTGCTGTTTCTGTTTCTGTTTCTGCTGCTGCTGCTGCTGTTGCTGCTGCTGCAGTGTAGTTGTGTGTGTATTTGTGTCTAACTTCATCTTTAGCAGCTTGGATCGCATCTTGTGCTTCTTTTGCGATTTGTTTTTCAAGTTCATCGATCGAAGGTCGAGGTAAACAAAATTGTCGAAGTTTTAAATCTTTAGGAACATAATTACGAAAACGAATGGATGATAACGAAGACACTAACGCCCTCGAATCCTCACCCTCCTCCCCCATCGCCTCTTAACACAGCAGCAGCAGCAGCAACAGCAGCAGCAGCAACAGCAGCAGCAGCAGCAACAGCAGCAGCAGCAGAAGGAGGAGGAGCAGGAGAGGGATAGGTCTTAAGAGGAGTTCGGAGTTAAGAGAAGAGCGTGCTGCAGGAGCTGCTGCTGCTGGGTTTCTTGCTGAAGGAAGAGAAGAAGCTGGTGTATATACACCTGAATGTGTTTAATTTAGAGAGAAAATTAAGAAATAATAAAAAAAATATAACTTTAAAGTACACAAATAGCAGCAAATCTCATGTAGAAACCCATCGGCTGATGAGAGAGGAGGAAGGAATGTGTTGATTAGGGAAGTCTATCACTTTCAGGTATGAAAATAGACTAAATTAATAAAAAATAAACGAAAATATATCTATTTAAATAATTATTCTTGTTTATTTTTGAACAAATCTCTCTTTATCTTCAGAAACACAACAACAACATATCAAGCCCAGCCCCATTGTACAACATGCAGCATTCGAGCAATTCTTCAGAAGAAAGCTGCGAAAAAAAGAAATAATGTATGTTTAAATATTAAAATATTAATATTTATTCTTAAATTTGTGCTTTTAAAGATATAAATACGCCTAATTGTACGCGTATACACACTACACTCAACCCCCGAGCAGCCGTGCTTACGGCAACATCAACAGCTCCAGCAGAAACACATTTGTCTTTCTCTCTTCATTTTTTATTTTCATTGTTTATAAATATATAACCAAACTCAACAAACTATTTAACAACAATATCAGAGAAGAGGAAGAAGAAAGAAACAATAATAAGAACAGCAACAACAGCAACAACAACAACACCAACAGCAACAGCAAGAAGAAGAGCAACAACAACAAGAAGATAAAGAAGAAATAAACAAGAAAGAGAAGAAGAAGAAGAAGAAGGAACTTCTGAAGCATTTAGAGGATATCTGTATAATTTGTATCCGTTTTTAATTATTGTGTTTTTCTTTCTTCTTTTATTTATTTAATTATTTAATTAAACAATAAAAGAAGATGGTGCGGCTGCTGCTGCAGATGAAGGCAGATCTAGAAAATGTAGAATCGATAGAATTCCCTGAAGACTACACATGGAACTTCGACGGTGAGAACACAGCAGCAGCAGCAGCAGCAGCAGCACAAACAGCAGCAGCAGCAGCACAAACAGCAGCAGCAGCAGCAGCAGCAGCAGCACAACCAGCAGCAGCAGCAGCAGCAGTAGCAGCATAAAAACAGCAGCAGCAGCACAAACATCATCATCATCAGCAGCAGCACAAACAGCAGCAGCAGAAACACATGAGTGCTACCTGAGCAACAACGGCAGCAGCAACAACAGCAGAAGCAGCAGCAATTGCATACACTCTTTGCTGCTGGAGAAGCAGCAAAAAAGTAGGAAAACAAGAAGAACACAAGCTGCCTGTACACACAAATATATATATATATATATATATATATATATATATATATATATATATATATATATATATATATATATATATATATATATATATATATATATATATATACTCTCTGTCTGTCTCTTTTGTTGTATTTATTAATTATTAAAGTTGTTCAGGCTGGTGGCACCGAAGAGAGGAAAGGCATAACATTTTCTGCTGCTGAAGTTTTAGACATACCAAACAGCAGAGGGTAAGTAGACAACACCTTCTATACCCCCTTGAAACACCAATAGACAAGGGGGGCCCCCTCTTAACGGGGGGCCCCCTCTCAACGGGGGGCCCCCTCTCAACGGGGGGCCCCCTCTCAACGGGGGGCCCCCTCTCAGCGGGGGGCCCCCTCTCAAAGGGGGGGCCCCCTCTCAAAGGGGGGGCCCCCTCTCAACGGGGGGGGGCCCCCTCTCAAGGAGGGGCCCCTCATACAGGGTACAGGGGGAGGGCCCTCTCAAGGGGGGGTCTCTCAGGAGGGGCTCCCCTCAGGGGAAGGCCCTCGTTTAGGGGGCCCCCTCTTAAGGGGGGCCCCTCTCACGGGGGGGGGCCCCTATCAATGGGGGCCCCTTATCAGGGGATTAGGAGGTGTAGGGCGGGGGCCCCTGCAGCTGTTCTTGTTTAGTTGTATTTTTGTGTATCTTTGTTTATATTTGTCTATTCGTTTTTATTTGTTTATTTTAATTAACCTTGATTTATGTTTATGTTTATGTATGTATATCTTTCTTTATATGTATATTTACATTTATAATTGTAATTATATTTATATTAATTTATATTAATTTATATTAATTTATATTAATTTATATTAATTTATATTAATTTATATTAATTTATATTAATTTATGTTAATTTATATTAATTTATATTAATCTATATTAATTTATATTAATTTATATTAATTTAAATTAATTTATATTAATTTGTGTTTGTATTTGTTTAGGACGGCGAACTTCATCATGCGATTTGAGGGCAGCAAACAACCAGCGACAATTAATGTAGAACAGGTATGCTCTTGCTGCTGCTGTTGCTGCTGCTGCTGTTGCTGCTGTTGCTGCTGCTGCTGTTGCTGCTGTTGCTGCTGCTGCTGTTGCTGCTGCTGTTGCTGCTGTTGCTGCTGCTGCTGTTGCTGCTGCTGCTGTTGCTGCTGCTGCTGCTGCTGTTGCTGCTGTTGCTGCTGTTGCTGCTGCTGCTGCTTGAGTCTGCATTTGCATTTGGTTGTATTTCTGTTTCTTTGTATTTTCTTCTTGTTGTTTGTATTTTATTTTTTTGTTATCTCAATTTAATTTTGTTGTCTTCTATCTGCTGTTGCTTCCGTCTGTTGCTGCTCCTGTTGCTGCTGTTGCTGCTGTTGCTGCTGCTGCTGTTGCTGCTGCTGCTGCTGCTGCTTCAGGTCAAGGGGGTTACAAGGCCGTATACTGCAGAAGACAGCGGGAAGTTCGTCCCCGTCGCCTGCTTCGAATGCAGAGGGTTCGTTCAGCAGCAGCAGCAGCAATAGCAGCAGCAGCAGCAATAGCAGCAGCAGCAGTAGTAGCAGCAGCAGTAGTAGCAGCAACAATAACAGCAATAACAACAACAGTAATAGCAGTAGCAGCAGCATCAGCAACAGCAGCAGCAAGAGCAGCAACAGCAACAGCAGCAGCAGCAAGAGCAGCAACAGCAAAAGCAGCAGCAGCAACAGCAGCAGCAGCAACAGCAGCAGCAGCAACAGCAGCAGCAGCAACAGCAGCAGCAGCAGCAACAGCAGCAGCAGCAGCAACAGCAGCAGCAGCAGCAACAACAGCAACAGCAGAAGGAGCAGGAGGAGGATGTTTGTGTCTATATTTATATTTATTTTTATATGTGTTGGGGTGTCTGTACAGCATCGAGCCAAGCTCATGGCTACCTACTGCGGGGTGTACGGTAAAAAGCGCAAAGAAGAAATTTGATGAAGTAGATTTGTGTGAAGATTGGGCAGACTTTGATGATGTACACCCGAAACATTTAATTTAATTTAATTTAATTTAATATTATTTAATTTAATTTAATTTAATATTATTTAATTTAATTTGGTTTAATTTAATTTAATTTAATTTAATTTAGTTTAATTTAATTTAATTTAATTTAATTTAATTTAATTTAATTTAATTTAATTTAATTTGGTTTAATGTAGTTTAATTTAATTTTATATTACACTAATTTAATTTAGTTTAATTTATATTAAATTAAATTAAGTTAAATTAAATTAAATTAATTTAATTAATTGTTACTGTTTTAAAATATCAAACACCCCCAAACACATACAATTGCAGCAGCAGCAGCAACAGCAACAGCAGCAATAACAGCAACAGCAGCAGCAACAGCAACAGCAGCAATAACAGCAACAGCAGCAGCAACACAAACAGCAACGTATACCAACACTGACTCATTCACGTAGCTATCAATAGGCAGCATCAGCAGCAGCATCAGCAGCAGCAGCAGCAGCAACAACAGCAGCATCAGCAGCAGCAGCAAGAGCAGCAGCAGCAGCAGCAGCAGGTGATGCTGCAGCAAACATTGCGGTGTATGTTCACCTCTCAGGTTGCCAACGAAAGTGTCGGAATTTATAATCTTGAATTCAAATTCGTCGTACATAAATCTTAAAAATACAAAACTAACAAAACAAACAAAAACAAAACAAACAAACAAACAAATAAACAAATAAACAAACAAAAACAAGGAGGAGGTAGACACGCGCAACAAGCTGAAAAGGGGGGCCCTTAGGGGGGGCCCTAAGGGGGGGGGGCCCTTGAAGGAGGGCTTTGGGAGGAGGGGCTTCTTAGGGGGAGTCCCCGTGAGGGGGGGCCCCTTAAGGGGGGCCCCTTGGGGGGCAGTAAATTGCAAGAGGGCCCCGTGTGGGGCCCCTTGGGGGGCCCCTTGGGGGGCCCCTTGGGGACCCATAAGAAACGGCTTTGTGGGGGGGGTTTTGGGGGGAAGGGGGGGGGCGAGCAAGCTGCAGCCTTGGGGGCCCCCCAGGAAGGGGGAGGTAGCCAGAATTGATGAAAGATATTGTAACAGGGGCCCCGCGGGGGCCCCACACATAGAGAGGGGGTATTCAAAGAACAGACAGAAGCTCATTATGAAGGGGGGGCCCCCGGGGGGCCCCCAGGGGCCCCCGGGGGGCCCCTGTAGGGGGCCCCCCCCTAGGGGGGGGCCCCTACAGGGGTAGCATTGAAGCCGCCCTTAGAACCGCAGCAACATTTGCTGCTGCTGCAGCAACAGCAGCAGGTGTCGGTGGGTTTGTTGCTGAGGTTTTGACTGTCATATATTTTATTTATTTAATTTATTTGTTTATTATTGAATTGTTTATTTATTATTTTATCTTATTATATCTCGAAGTGTACTTTGTTTCAACAGGCCGCCTTGCTACAGCACAGAGTCAACAGAGAAACTGCTGCTGCAGCAGCAACAGCAGCAGCAACAGCAGCAGCAGTAACAGCAGCAGCAGCAACAGCAGCAGCAGCAACAGCAACAGCAGCAGCAGCAACAACAACAGCAGCATATAATACAGTGCGAGTTTTTCATTAGAATCCTGAAGCAGACTTTACGTCTACGCTCCGTACTACTACTACTACTGCTGCTGCTGTTGCTGCTACTGCTGCTGCTGCTGCTGCTGCTGCTGCTGCTGTTGGGGGGCCCGCGCAGCAAGACGGCTGCGGTTGTTGTAGGAAGTAGCAGCAGCCACACATACGTATTTTTGTGTTTTGTTTGACTCAATAATTAAAAATAAATAAATAAATAAAAAGATATATTACTGCTAGGATATCTGGGGCTGAGAGGGCGTCGCTCTGCAGCAGCAGCGGCGCAGCTGTCATTGCTGCTGGTCTTGCTGCTGCTGCTGCTGCTGCTGCTGCTGCTGCTGTTGCTGCTGCTGCTGTTAGAGAGGTAGAGCACAGATTTAATAAGTGTATTTACAAGATTGTTTTGGCTTAGTGCTGACAAAGAGAGAAGCTTGTTGTTGCTGCAGACAGCCCAACTGCAGCAGCAGCAAAGGCAGCAGCAGCAGCAGCAGCAGCAGCGGCAACAGCAGCAGCAGCAGCAGCGGGACCGACCGGCGTTCCTCAGCAGAAGCAGCGACTGCAGCACCTACAAAACTGCAGCAGCAGCAGCAGCAGCAGTATCTTATCTCTGTTGCGGCAGAAGACGATTCTACAGCAAGTAGGTAGCCGGCGCAGCAGCAGCAACAACAGCAGCAGCAGCCTCGAGCTGCAGCAGGACAGCAGCAGCAGCAGCGTGCTGCAGCAAACACGCCTGATATCTGCTGCGGTATTGTGTCTTGGCAGCAGCAGCATAGACGACGCCACCTCAAATTCCGGGCGCAGCCGTAGCTGCAGCAGCAACAGCAGCAGCAGCAGCAACAGGAGCAGCAGCAACAGCAGCAGCAGCAGCAACAGCAGCAACAGCAGCAGGAG
>OY986952.1:1230594-1238094 GCA_963920595.1 Eimeria praecox
GCAGCAACTGCAGCAGCAACAGCAGCAGCAGCAACAGCAGCAGCAGCAGCAGCAGCAGGTCTGTCTCCTTCTAGCCCTGCTGCTGATGGTGTTGCTGTAGAGACACTGTAGATGTGTTTGTAATGAGCAACAGCAGAAGTTAATTATAAAAAATAAAATAAAATAATAATAAATAATATAAATAATAATAATAATATAAATAATAAATAATATAAATAATAGATAATATAAATAATAAATAATAATCAAATAAGTAGAATAAAAATAAGTAATACTAATGAGAGACACAATAATAAAAAATAAGTGAGGAGATAGAAATAATAAATAATAATAATAATAATAAATAATAAATAATAATAAATAATAATAAATAATAATTAATAATAATTAATAATAATTAATAATGATAAATAATAATAAATAATAATAAATAATAATAAATAATAATTAATAATAATTAATAATAATAAATAATAATTAATAATAAATAATAATAATTAATAATAAATAATAATAATTGATAATTTATAGTATAAATAATAATAATAGATAATAATAATAATAATTAATAGTTAGTAGTAATTAACAACCAACAGTAATAATAAATAAATAATAAATAATAATAATAAATTAATAAAATAATAAAATAAATAATAATGATAATAAATAATAAATAATAATAAATAATAATAATAATAAATAATAAATAATAATAAATAATAAATAATAATAAATAATAATAAAAGACAGGGGAGATAGATTTAAAGATATAGTAAATAAGTTAGTGGTAGAAATACAAATTAATACATAAATTAATAAATAATAAATATTAATAAATAATAATATATAATTAATAAATAAATAAATAATAAATAAATAATAAATAATAAATAAATAGATAGAAATAAATAAAAGACAGAGTAATAAGGAGCAGCAGCAGAAGACAGAGTCGTTAACACAGCACAGAGCTACGAAGGACAGCAGCAGCAGCAGCAGCAGCAGCAGCAGCTGCTGCTGCTGCTGCTGCTGTTGTGTTGATGCTGTATTTGCTGTTACAGCTGCTGCTAGTGTTGTTGTTGCTGCTGCTGTTGCTGCTGCTGTTGCTGCAGCAGCAGCTGCTGCTGCAGCAGCTGCTCAGTGTGTGGGGAGACAGCGAATCACTTTTTTTAATTGTCTGCTGCTGTTGCTGCTGCTGCTGCTGTTGCTGCTGCTGCTGCTGTTGGTGCTGCTGTTGCTGCTGCTGCTGTTGCTGCTGCTGCTGTTGCTGCTGCTGCTGCTGTTGCTGCTGCTTACATCTTAATAGCTGCTGCTTCAGCTAATTGTTTACCGACAAACCCCTCTAAACCCTAAACCCTAAACCCTAGACCCTAAACCCTAAACCCTAATCTACCTTCAGGAAATAGATTTAGACATATTTTATTTAATTTAGATAAATTAAGAAATTTATCTACACATATTCTACACACTGCTGTTCTCTGTAAACTTATACGAGCAGCAGCAGCAGCAGCAGCAGCAGCAGCAGCAGCAGCAGCAGCAGCAGCAACAGTAGCAGCAACGATATCGTTAGATAGATGTTAACACATCTGTCTGTACACTCAAATAAATACAATTCTGCTGCATGTTTGTATTTTAAAGACAGCAGCAGCAGCAACAAACCTAGCAGCAGCAGCAGCAGCAGCAGCTACTCTACTGCAGCAGCAGCAGCAGCAGCAGCAGCTGCTGCTGCTGCTGCTGCGGCATATCCTTCCTTCTTATTATTATTATTCTGTGGAAGTAAGTCAAATAATTTTTAATTTGTTAATTTTTTACTGCAGCAACTAATAGCAGCAGCAGCAGCAAATGCTGCTGCTGCTGCTGCTGCTGCTCGGAAGCCAGCCCCCCTAGTTGAACAGCAATAGCTGCTGCTGCTGCTGCTGCTGCTGCTGCTGCTGTGGCTGCAGCAGCAGCAGCAGCAGCAGTCAAAGGCATTTCGCCTCTTTAAATATTAAAAAATAAATTGAGAGTAGCAGAAGAAAGAAAGTGTTATATCTTCTTTGAGACAGCAGCACATCAACCTGCTGCTGCTGCTGCTGCTGCTGCTGCAGCAGCTGCTGCTGCTGCTGCTGTTAAGCGGAGGCGCTGCCGACAAAGGCAGCAGCAGTCAAGGGTAGTAGCAGCTACATCTCCTGCTGCAGCTCCCTTCTTCTATTCCTTGCTGCAGCAGCAGCACTGAGGTGTACGTACAGCTCGCAGCGTCAATCGAAACTGCTGCTGCTGCTCTGCTCTCCCCCAGATTATTTTGCTGCTGCTCGTACTGCAGCAGCAGCAGCAGCAACAGCAGCAGCAGCAGCAACATCAATTAAAACAGCTCCTTCAGGAGCTGCTGCTAGCAGCGGTGCTGCATCAGAATACGGGGGCTGCCGCAGCAACGGCAGCAGAAACAACAACAACAGCAGCAGCAGCAACAGCAGCAGCAACAGCAGCAGCAGCAGCAGCAGCACTTGTCCCTCGAAGGTAATGCTCGTACACCCCAGAGGCAGCCTTTAGCTGTGCTGCTGCGACTGCTGCTGCTTCTAGTGCAGCAATGAGTCAGGGCAGCAACAGCAGCAACAGCAGCAACAGCAGCAGCAGCAACAGCAGCAGCAACAGCAACAGCAGCAGCAACAGCAGCAGCAGCAACAGCAGCAGCAGCAGCAGCAGCAGGCGATGCCACCCCACACGTCTGCTGTCCCCCAAACCCACGCGGATGCCTCAGGGGGACTCTGGATCGCCTCATAGCACAATGGATACAAGCAGCAGCAGCAGCAGCAGCAGCAACAGCAGCAGCAGCAATACTAGCAGCAGCAGCAGCAACACTAGCAGCAGCAGCAGCAGCAGCAGCAGCGGGGCGAACACGTCCGTGAGAGCTGAGCGGCTGCAGCAGCTGCTGAGTCGTGATGTTATAGATGCAGGTGAGAGCCACACATACAGCAGCAGCAGCAGCTGTTGCTGCTGCAGCAGCAGCAGCAGTTGCTTCTGCTGCTGCAGCAGCAGCAGCACAAGCACGATTAGCACACATAGCACTGAAAGCAGCAGCAGCTGCTGCTGCTGGTGCTGCTGCTGCAGCTCCGATATGAGGCAGCGGCAAGTAGCCTATGCACCCCACACCCATATTGTTGCTGTTGCTGCTTTTGCTGCTGCGGTTGCTGCTGCTGCTGCTGTTGCTGCTGCTGCTGTTGCTGCTGCTGCTGTTGCTGCTGCTGCTGCTGCAGGGGAGCTAAGAAACCTGCTGTGGGGAGGAGTGCCGAGCTGCTGCTCACCAGAAATACGAAGCGATGCCTGGCGGATTATGCTGGTGTGCTGCTGCTGCTGCTGTTGCTGCTGCTGCTGTTGCTGCTGCTGCTGTTGCTGCTGCTGGTGCTGTTACACTTGCTGCTTCCGTTATTGTTGCTAGTGCTACTCCTGATGCTGCTGCTGATGCTGCTTCTGATCCTGCTGCTCGTAGTGCTGCTGCTGCAGTTGGTTGCTGCTGCTGCTGCTGCAGTTCGCTGCTGTTGTGTTGTTGCTGTTGCTGCTGCTGCTGCTGGGGGGCGCGCATCCTCCTGCAGTTGCGGTGTCTGACATCGCACCTAGGGTTTAGGGTTTAGGGTTTAGGGTTTAGGGTTTAGGGTTTGGTGTGGGCTTCTCAGGGGTATTTGCCTCTCACTCGTGATAGGAAAGACGCAGGTACTTTGAAGCTGAGGGTTTAGGGTTTAGGGTTTAGGGTTTAGGGTTTAGGGTTTAAGAGTTTGGGGCTGTGGTGATGGCTGCTGCTGCTGTTGCTGCTGCTGCTGTTGCTGCTGTTGCTGCTGCTGGTGTTGCTGCAGCACTAGCGAAGAAGAGGGCTGACTACCGCGAGCTTGTGGAGGTACATCTAAACCCTAAACCCTAAACCCTAAACCCTAAACCCTAAACCCCAGCGGCTGTTGAGGACCTCCTAAACCCTAAACCCTAAACCCTAATTTGCGCTCTCACAAGCCCGATATGTGTCTGGCTGCGGCTTAAACCCTAAACCCTAAACCCTAAACCCTAAACCCTAAACCCTAACGTCTACACCCCTTCTGTCTTCTGTTCACTCTAAACCCTAAACCCTCGTATTAAACCCTAAACCCTAACCCGTCAACGCTAAACCCTCCATGTAAACTCTCAACCGTAAACCCTCACACCCTAAACCCTAAACCCTAAACCCTAAACCCTAAACCCTAGGGTTTTGTTGTTGCTGCTGCAGCAATACTATAACCGCGGGGACCCGTCAGCAGAAGAGCAGAAACTACTTAAACAGCTTCGCGTTGATCTGCCGAGGACACACGCAGGGAGGAAGTTCTTCTCACACCCCCGCATACAACTGTAAACCCTAAACCCTAAACCCTAAACCATAAACCCTAAACCCTAAACCCTAATATTTAAATCTGAGGGTTTAGGGTTTAGGAAAAGAATAAACCCCTGCGGTTTAAGTTGTGGATTTGAGGACTGAGAAGATCCTGATGCAGAAAATGCTACTGTTTGCTGCTGCTGCTGCTGCAGCAGCAGCAGATATTGCTGCTGCTGCTGCTGCTGCAGATATTGCTGTTGCTGCTGCTGCTGCTGTGCTGCTGCTGCTGCAGGGGTATGGAACGCGCGTTGTTTCTGTGGGCTGTGAAACATCCAGCGAGCGGATACGTGCAGGTAGGTTTAGGGTTTAGGGTTTAGGGTTTAGGGTTTAGGGCTTAGGGTTTAGGGTTTGGGGTTTAGGGTTTAGGGTTTAGGTTTGTCGAGGTGTGTCAGGGCATCAACGATCTGCTAACTCCCTTCGTCGCGGTGTTCCTTCACGCAGCTCTAGGTAATCTGAGGGGTTAGGGTTTAGGGTTTAGGGTTTAGGGTTTAGGGTTTAGGGTTTAGGGTTTAGGGTTTAGGCTGCAGCATAATATATCCTGCGGTGTCTGTACACCGAAGAGGCTGTGTAGCCTGCACGCATTTCCTTGTGCTTGCTGCGAACAAGAGAAGGGTTTAGGGTTGGGGGTTTAGGGTTTAGGGTTTTGTACTTAGGGTTTAGGGTTTAGGGTTTAGGGTTTAGAGTGTGTTGCTGTGCTTCAGGAAAAGATCCTGAGGGGCTTCCCATTGATGAGGTGAGGACGCCCTGCAGCAGCAGCAGTTGCTGCTGCTGCTGCTGCTGCTGTTGTTGTTGTTGCTGCTGTTGCTGCTGCAGCAGCAGCAGCTGAGATGCTGTGGGTTTGCTGCTGCTGCTGCTGCTGCTGCTGCAGGTAGAGGAGGAGGTGTTGCTTGAGGTTGAGGCTGACAGCTTCTGGTGTCTCGCGAAGCTGCTTGCTCATATCCAGGTATCCTGCTGCTGTTGCTGCTGCTGCTGTTGCTGCTGCTGCTGTTGCTGCTGCTGCTGTTGCTGCTGCTGCTGTTGCTGCTGTTGCTGCTGCTGCTGTTGCTGCTGCTGTTGCTGCCTGCAGTAGAACGGTCCTGTTCGGGTTGTTTGAGGGGCTGCAGCATCCATCATTATGCTGTTGCTGCTGCTGTTGCTGCTGCTGCTGCTGCTGCTGTTGCTGCTGCTGCTGCTGCTGCTTCAGGATCACTACACGTTTGGGCAGCCAGGCATTCGACGTCTTGTCCTCAGGCTGAGGGACATCGTTAAGAGAGTTGATGGTCTGCTGCTGCTGTTGCTGCTGCTGCTGTTGCTGCTGCTGCTGTTGCTGCTGCTGCTGTTGCTGCTGCTGCTGCTGTTGCTGCTGTTACTGGGGGCTTGTCAGCAGCTGCTGCTGCTCTGCTGCTGCTGCCGTTGGTGCTGCTGTTGCTGTTGCTGTTGCTGCTGCTGCTCTTGCTGATGTTGGGAAGGCAGCAGCAGCAGGAGCTTCTATGAGGAGATGCATTCAACTGTTGCAGTTGCTGCTGCTGCTGCTGCTGCTGCTGTTGCTGCTGCTGCTGCTGCTGCTGCAGAGGGGCTGTATCAACACCTAGAAGCCCAGGGGGTAGATTTGCTGCAGGTGACATTCCGCTGGATGAACTGCTTACTCATGCGGTGGGTTCTTGCTGCTGCTGTTGCTGCTGCTGCTGGTGCTGCTGCTGTTCTTGCTGCTGCTGTTGCTGCTGCTGCTGTTGCTGGTGGGGCTGTTGCTGGTGGGGCTGTTGCTGGTGGGGCTGTTGCTGCTGCTGCTGTTGCTGCTGCTGCTGTTGCTGGTGGTGCTGTTGTTGCTGCTGCTGTTGCTGGTGGTGCTGTTGTTGCTGCTGCTGTTGCTGGTGGGGCTGTTGTTGCTGCTGCTGTTGCTGGTGGGGCTGTTGCTGCTGGGGCTGTTGCTGCTGCTGCTGTTGCTGGTGGTGCTGTTGTTGCTGGTGGGGCTGTTGCTGCTGCTGCTGTTGCTGGTGGTGCTGTTGTTGCTGCTGCTGTTGCTGGTGGGGCTGTTGCTGCTGCTGCTGTTGCTGGTGGTGCTGTTGTTGCTGCTGCTGTTGCTGGTGGGGCTGTTGCTGCTGCTGCTGTTGCTGGTGGTGCTGTTGTTGCTGCTGCTGTTGCTGGTGGGGCTGTTGCTGCTGCTGCTGTTGCTGGTGGTGCTGTTGTTGCTGCTGCTGTTGCTGGTGGTGCTGTTGCTGCTGCTGGTGCTGTTTGCTGGTGGTGCTGGTGCTGTTGCTGGTGCTGCTGTTGCTGCTGCTGGTGCTGTTTGGTGCTGGTGCTGTTGCTGCTGATGGTGCTGCTGCTGGTGTTGTTGCTGCTGCTGCTGTTGCTGCATTTGCTGTCAATAGCTCTACTGCTTCAGCTCGTTTATCTGCTGTTAGTACATGCCCACCTCATGCTATTCCTTTGCTGCTGCTGCTGCTGCTGCTGCTGCCTTTGCTGCTGCTGCTGCCTTTACTGCTGCTGCTGCCTTTGCTGCTGCTGCTGCCTTTGCTGCTGCTGCTGCCTTTGCTGCTGCTGCCTTTGCTGCTGCTGCCTTTGCTGCTGCTGCTGCCTTTGCTGCTGCTGCTGCTGCTGCTGCTGCTGGTGTTTGTGTTTGTGTGTACAGGGAGTTTCCTCTTGTGTGTGTGATTCGTCTGTGGGATACATACATCGCTGAGCAGGCGGAAGGTTTCTCAGATTTCCATGTTTACGTCTGTGCAGGTGCTGCTGCTAATGCTGCGAATGTTGCTGCTGCTGCTGCTGCTGCTGCTGCTTATGTTGCTGCTGCTAATGTTGCTGTTGCTGCTGCTAATGTTGCTCCTGCTGCTGCTGCTGCTGCTAATGTTGCTGCTGCTGCTGCTAATGTTGCTGCTGCTAATGTTGCTGCTTTTGCTGCTTATGTAGCTGTTGCTGTTGCTGCTGCAGCGCAGCTGTGTCTGCGGATGTTGCTGCTGCTGTTGCTGCTGCTGTTGCTGCTGCTGTTGCTGCTGCTGTTGCTGCACTGCAGCAACGCGATTTGGCTGTGCGTTGAGACATGAGAACGAGCAGAGACGAAGCTGATGATATACCTGTCTTCCGTGCTGCTGCTGCTGTTGCTGCCGCTGCTGCTGCTGCTGCTGCTGTTGCTGCTGCTGTTGCTGCTGCTGCTG
>OY986952.1:1253094-1373094 GCA_963920595.1 Eimeria praecox
TTTATGGCTATAGAAGGCCCCCCTGTTTAGCAGCAGACACAGCAGCAGCAGCAGCAGCAACAGCAGCAGCAGCAGCAGCAGCAGCAGCAGCAGCAGACGCTGCTGCAGAGGGTGACCCTCATTGCTTGCAGCACGTAAGAACCTACAACTCTGTCGATTGTTTATCTTGAACGGAAGTAGTTGTATTGCTGCTGCTGTTTATCCCTGAAGCTGTCCTGAGTGTGAGTTGTTTAGCTGCAGCAGCAGCAGCAGCAGCAGCTGCTGCTGCTGCTGCTGCTGCAGCTGCGTCGGCAGCAGCTGCAGCAGCAGCAGCACTTGCTGCAGCAGTCGTGCCTTCATCTATACACCATGTAGAGAAACTGCAGCAGCAGCAGAACTACCCTTGAGGGCCCCCATGAATCTACCGCAGGGCTCAGCTCTGCGCCAACATAGAGTCTAGGGTTTAGGGTTTAGGGTCTAGGGTTTAGGGTTTAGGGTTTAGGGTTTAGGGTTTACAACTAGCAGCTTGAGGGCACTACTGTCTATCCGGGGCAGCAAGGGAGGTGCAGAGCTGTGCTACGACGGTAGCAGCAGCAGCAGCAGCAACAGCAGCAACAGCAGCAGATGCAGCCGCACCTGCAGCAGCAGGCTGCTGGCTGCTGCTGCTGCATCTCAGAATGTCGCAACGTGCTGCAGCGCAGCAGCATTTGCTGCAGCAGCAGCAGCTGCTGCTGCTGCGGCAGCATATTCGCATTCGGAGCTGAAAGGACATCGGACCCTAAGCAGCAGCAGCAGCAGCAGCAGCAGCAGCAGCAACAGCAGCAGCAGCAGCAGGTTCTGCACACTAAGCACCTGCCTTGTCTAGAGCCTGCAGCGGCTGCAGAAGGTTTGACAGATGCTCCCCGGATGGCAGCAGCAACAGCAGCAACAGCAGCAACAGCAGCAACAGCAGCAACAGCAGCACCAGCAGCAACAGCAGCAACAGCAGCAGCAGCTGCTGCTGCTGCTGGACCTGCAGCAGGCAGCAGCTTTATGGCAGCCCTGCAGCAGCGAGCCCATGAACTCTCCAGCCTTGTGTCTTGGGGTGCTGCAGAGCAGCAGGAGCTGCTGCTGCTGCTGCTGCAGCAGCAGCAGCAGTGTGAGCTTCGGCTACAGCAGCAGCAGCAGCAGACCGAAGCGCTGCAGCAGCAGCAACGATCTTGCTTCGCGCTGCAGCAGCAGCGAATGGAGAATGCATACACCACGCTGCAGCAGGACTTTGAGTCAAACTATAGGATGTTTGCTGCTGCAGCAGCAGAGCAGCAGCAGCAGCAGCAGCGTCTCGAAAAAGCCCTTAGGGAGACACAGCAGAAGCTGCAGCAGCAGACAGAGGAAGCAGAGGCCCTCCGCAGCAGCAAATTACAGCTGCAGCAGCAGGCAGCTCGCTGGGAGCAGCAGCAGCAGCAGCAGCAACAGCAGCACCAGCAGGAAGTCGAAGAATTGCGTCACAAGCTGCAGCAGCAGCAACTGCTGCTGCTGCAGCAGCAACAGCAGCAGACGGAGCTGCGGCAGCTGTGGGAGCGAGAGGTTGGACTGAAGCAGCGGGCGTTGAAGCGGCTGCAGGCAGCAGCAGCAGCAGCAGCAGAGCAGCAGCAGCAGCAGCAGCAGCAGCAGCAAGCCCTAGAAAACATGCAGCAGCGCTACTTGGCAGAGATTAAACGGAGGGAAGCAGATGCTGCTGCAGCACGCCAGCAGCAGCAGCAGCTGCAGCAGCAGCTTGAGGCCCTGCAGGGCCGAACAGCAGCAGCAGCAGAAGCAGCAAAAGAAGAAGCAGCAGAAGTCGCATGTACAGAATGTAAAAGATTGCAGCAGGAACTACAGCAGCAGCAGGAGCAGCTGCAGCAGCAACTGCAGCAGCAGCAGCAACAACTAGAGCAGCAGCAGCAGCTGCTGCAGGAGGAGAGTGCTGCAAGAAGACAGGCAGAAGTAAATTTAGATTGTCGACAGGAGGCGCTGCAGCAGCAGCAGGTTTTGATGCTGCAGCAGCAGCTTCTGATTCAACAGCTAGAGCAGCAGATGCAATCAGAACACCCACAGCGGCTGAGTCGCAGCAGCAGCAGCAGCAGCAGCAGCAGCAGCAGCAGCAAACCCTCTTCAGCATCACCCCCTGTTGCTGCAGCTGCTGCTGCTGCTGCTGCTGCTGCCCATCAAGACGAAAAAACGCCTGCAGCAGAATCATCTATAGTGCAGCATGATCAGCAGCAGCAGCAGCAGCAACTGCAGCAGCAACTGCAGCAGCAACAGCAGCAGGAACAAGAAGCCAGCCGTGTGCTGCTGCAGCTGCTGCAGCAGCTAGATGGCGAATCCGGAGAGCAGCAGCAGCAGCAGCAGCAGCAGCAACAGCAGCAGCAGCAGCAGCCGAAGCAAAGTATAGTATCACTGGCGCGCCTGCTTGAACAAAGGTTTAGGTATGTGCTGCAGCAACGGGAAGAGCAGCAGCTGCGGCTGCAGCATCAGCAGCAGCTGCTGCAGCAGCAAGCACAGCAGCTCGAGCAGCAGCAGCTGCTGCATGCTTCTCATCTTGCTACTCAGCGTGCTGAGCACGAACAGGTATGAAGACAGTGCTGCTGATAGCGTTGCTGCTGCTGTCTTTGTGGTTGTTGTTGGTGTTGTTGCTGCTGCTGCTGCTGCTGCAGCAGCAGCTGCTGCTGCAGCGGATGGGTGCTGCTGCTGCACTGTCTTGCTGCAGGCGCTACTTCGTTTACAGCACGATAAACATCAGCAGCTTGAGGCGCTGTCAAGACAGCTGCGGAACAAAGTAAGAACAGCAGCAGCAGCAGCAGCAGCATCCGCGAAGGTAGCAGCAGCAGGAGCAGCAGCAGGAGCAGCAGCAGCAGCAGCAGGGTTAGTTGAGTAGATAAGGTTCGGCCTTGCTGTCTTGAGGGGCTGCCGCTGGATGAGCTGCTGTTTGCTGCTGCTGCTGTTGTTGCTGCTTCTGTTGCTGCTGCTGCTGCTGTTGCTGCTGCTGTTGCTGCTGCTGCTGTTGCTGCTGCTGCTGCCGCAGGAAGCAGAAGTTGTGCAGTCCGACGACCGCCTACAAATAGCAGAAGCAGAGCTGCGGCGGCTGCAGCGGCAGCAGCAGCAGCTGCAGCAGCAGCAGCTGCTGCAGCAGCAGCAGGAAGCCTCTGCATGCAAAGGAAATCTAAGAAGAAGCGGCTCAGACATGCAGCTGGAGATGAAGCGCAGCAGCAGCTGCTGCAGCTGCTGCAGCAGCAGCAGGGGTAGAAGAAAGTCTGCTGATGCTGCAGCAGGAGGCAGTACACGCAGCCGTTCGCTTCATCAGCTCCACCGCAGCAGCAGCTGCTGCAGCAACAGCAGCAGCAGCAGCTGCAGCAGCCGCAGCAGCAGCAGCCGCAGCAGCACGAGGGATTTCAGGGAACCGAATCGGCCCAACCGAAACGGGAGGAAGCGGCAGCAGCAGCCACAACAGCAGCAACAGCAGCAGCAGCAACAGCAGCAGCAGCAGCAGCAACAGCAGCAGCAGCAGCAGCAGCAAACATCGGAGCTTGACAGGTATAGAAGGGCCTTCAGCGCTATGAGACAGCACGCAGAAGCCATGCAGCAGCAGCATCAGCTGCTGCTGCAGCGCAAAGCAGACTCGGTAGCTCAGCTGCAGCAGCAGCTGCAGCAGCTGGAGCAGCAGCAGCAACAGCAGCAACAGCAGTCGCAGCAGGCACTACAGAAGGCAGAAGAAGACGCCAAAGTACGTACTGTCTCCTAAACCCTAAACCCTAAACCCTAAACCACCGAAAGACACGGGGGAGGGGGGGGGCTAGCCCTTAATGAGGGTTAGCAGCAGCAGCAGCAGCAGCAGCAGGTGTGGCTGTAGCTGTGTGCGACAGGCTCTGAGAGAAGAAACAAACGCCCTGCGTGCCACCATAGAAGACCTGCAGGTAAGCCTTTGCTGCTGCTGCTGCTGCTGCTGCTCCTGCTGTATGTAGTGGCGGTAGCTGTGCTGCTGCTGCTGCTGCTCCTGTTGTATGTAGTGGTGCTAGCTGTGCTGCTGCTGCTACTGCTGCTGCTGTTATTGCTGCTGCTGCTGTTATTGCTGCTGCTGCTGCTGTTATTGCTGCTGCTGCTGCTGCTATTGTTTCTGCTGCTGCTGCTGCTGCTGCTTTGAGCGTCGCAGGAGGAGAGGGCTTTGCTGCTCGATGTGTCAAATCGTCTTCACTTTGCGGCGCTGCGAGGGAAGCCGTCTTCTGCTTTTTCGGGTGTACAGACAGCTTCTGTATCCTCGCTGCAGCAGCAGCAGCAACAGCAACAGCAGCAACAGCAGCAGCAGCAGCAAGAGCAGAAACAGCAGCAGAAAGAGATGCAAGGGAAAGTGGTTCTGGAGGTGCAGGGCATGCATACAGCAGCAGCAGCAACAGCAGCAGCAACAGCAGCAGCAGCAGCAGCAGCAGCACAAGGGACAAGGCGGCTTCTTGATATATCTTCTCATAGCTCATTTTCTCTGTAAGTCTAAATACACAAAGTAGCACCAAACAAAGAAAGAAAGACATTATCTTAAAGTTAAACCCTAAACCCTAAACCCTAAACCCTAAACCCTAAGCACCAGGTTTGATGAGGGCGAATCAGGACGCGGCGCCAGCAGGCAGCAGCTTCTCGAGGAAGGCAGCAGCAGCAACAACAGCAACAGCAGCAACAACAGCAGCAACAGTATCAGCAACAACCGCAGCAACAGCAACAACAACAGCCTCAGCAACAGCAGCAACAGCAACAGAAGCAGCAGCAGCAGCAGCAGCAGCAGCAGCAGCAGCGGCTTTTGAGGCGAGGCAGCTGCAGCAGTGTAACTGACAAACCCCTGCGCTGGATCCTGGAGAGGAAGGTGAGATGCTGAGGACGGCTGTAGGGTTTAGGGTTTAGGGTCTAGGGTTTAGGGTTTAGGGTTTAGGGGTTTAGGGTTTAGGGTTTAGGGTTATCATAAGAAGTACTAGAAACACCACACACTCAGCCTCAACGGATAACGCATGCATGCGGGTTTTGGGGCTTTCTAATTATATTTGTTTTAAGTTGTTTGCATGCAGGTGTATAGACAGCAGGTGTATAGACAGCCTCTCCTCTACCTCGCTGTCTGTCTCTATCTCTGTTTTTCTCTGTCTCTGTCTGTCTCTGTCTGTCTCTGTCTCTTTGCCTCTATCTTCCTCTTTCTTTCTTTGGCCCTCTCTCTCTCCCCCTATAGATATTATATATAGATATATATAGATATATATAGATATATATTGACATATATATAGATAGATAGATATAGGTATATAGATATAGATATACATATAGATATAAATATAAATATAGATATAGATATATAGATATATAGATGCATATCTCTCTCTCTCTCTCTCTCTCTCTCTCTCTCTATATATATATATATATATATATATATATATATATATATATATATATATATATATATATATATATATATATATATATATATGCTTTCTGTTTAAGCTTTTTTCTTCATAATTAATTACTATGCTATAACTTTTTTCTAGGGTTTTGTTTGTGGCCCGTGTATAGGGGTTTTAGGTGTTTATTAAACGCTTAGGGTTTAGGGTTTAGGGTTTAGGGTTTAGGGTTTAGGGTTGTATATACAATTGAAGTGTCTCTGCATCTTTTTGAATTATCTTCTGTCTCCTTTAAATTTGTTTTTAATAATTTTGATGCTGCAGGGTTGTTCTTCTATTGTCGTCCCCTCGAGGCCCCTCTCATGGCACGAGGGCTTCCCAGCTTTACTGTAAACCCTAAACCCTAAACCCTAAACCCTAAACACTCGGGCGAGTCTAAGGTTGCAAGCGCCTCCTGAGGAGACATATTTTGGCTGCTCTAGATGGAGACAGCGCAATAGACAGCATCATTTGTTTCTAGGGTTATGTGTTTAGGGTTTAGGGTTTAGGGTTTAGGGTTTAGGGTTTAGCTTAGGGAGAGACAACTAGACAATTTAAGAAAGGAGACAGACAAAATAAAACAGAAATAGATATAAGTAAGATAAAGGAGACACACGAATGCTAGGAAGGAGACAGTAAAAGATATAAGGAGACAGTAGACATGAGGAGACAGTAGAGGGTGTAAGGAGACAGTGTATGTGAGGAGACAGTAGGAGACAGTAGATATAAGGAGACAGTAAAAGATATAAGGAGACAGTAAAAGATAAGGAGACAGTATATATAAGGAGACAGCAAAAGATATAAGGAGACAGTAGACGATGTAAGGAGACAGTAGAAGATAAGGAGACAGTAAAAGATAAGGAGACAGTACACGATGTAAGGAGACAGCAGAAGGTACGGAGACAGTAGAAGATATAAGGAGACAGTAAGAGATAAGGAGACAGTAGAAGATAGGGAGACAGTAGAAGATATAAGGAGACAGTAAGAGGTAAGGAGACAGTAGAAGATAAGGAGACAGCTGCAGAGACACCCCACGAGGATAGACAAAGAATAAAAAATAGAGCATCTCCAACTTATCAAGAAAAACCCTCGAAGCAAGCATCGAGGCCAGAGGCGAAGGCCTACGCAACTTCGTTGCTGGCTAGCTGCTAGCTAGCTGCTAGCTAGCTGTTAGCTAGCTATTAGCTAGCTGGCTAGCTACATAGTAGCTAGCCAGCTAGCTGCCGGCTAGCTCCCCCAAACCCAACGCGAGAGCAGCCCCACACCTGGGCGGCTGCAATTCCCGCACTGCAGCTACCGCTACAGTGTGTGAATAGCTAGCTAGCTAGCCAGCTAGCCAGCCAGCCAGCCAGCTAGCCAGCCAGCCAATCGGCTAACCAGCTAGCTAGCTAGCCAATCAGATAGTCAGCTAGCCAGCTAGCTAGCTAGCTAGCTGGCTAGCTAGCTAGCTAGCTGGCTAACGAGCGGAAGAGAGAGATAGGAAACGTGCTGGCGAGTCGACTAGCCAGCAAGGCAGCTAGCCCCCCAGATAGGTAGCTAGCCAGCCTGCAAATGTGCTAGCTGCCACGCTACCCGCCAGCTAGCTACCCCATCCAGGTAGCTAGCTAGCTAGCTAGCTAGCTCTTCAGGCAGCTAGCCGGCCCTCCAGCTAGCTAGCTAGCTGGCTAGCTAGCCGTATATCCAGGTAGCTAGCTACACAGCTCTCCAGCTAGCTATCTAGCTAGCTGTCTAGCTAGCTAGCTGTCCCTATCTGCATATATATGTGTTTTAGTGTATATTTTGAATGTGCTGTTGGTTTTCTTTATCTCTGTTGTATTTTTTATTTTTAATATAATTTTCGACTGTATATACGACAGCAGCAACAAGCGCCCCGAGGAGCATACCAACAATTCTGAATGCGGGTGTATGTACCGAGGAAGAATAAAATATAATATTTGCGAATGCAGCAGTAAACATAGCAATTAATAAACTAAATAAAGGTAGAATAAGATAAGGGGAGACAGAAGAAGAAGGGGGTTGATATGATATAAGATTATGTTTAACTATACTCCGTCGTAGGCTCTCTTCACTACGGGATACAGCCTCACGAGCAAGTATAAACTCTCTCCTTCTTCTAAATATATTTAGTAAGCTAGCAATATATTCTATAGCAGCTACAATCCCAAACCCTATTGCTGCTCCTGCTGCTGCACTAGATAAGGGGGATGTAGGTTGATTTATCTTAAAAAGAATAAACGTAGATATAAATGCTCCTAGAAGGCCTCTAATCCTCGGGTGTACGAATGGAATCTGCTGTGTATCTGCTGTCATATCTTCTTCTTCTCTTTCTGCTGCTGCTGCTGCTGCTGTTGCTGCTGCTGCTCCTCCTGTTGCTGCTGCTGCTGCTGCTGCTCCTCCTCCTGTTGCTCCTGTTGCTGCTCCATTCCCATCCTCCGTTTCAACTTGATCCTGCTGCTGCAGTTGCTGTTGTTGCACTTGTTCCTGATGCTGCTGCTGCTGCTGCTGCTGCTGCTGCTGCTCGTTAGAAGCTATATCATTGACACCATCAAGTAATATATTATCTCCAGTAGGAAAAGACGAAGGACGTAGCAACGGGCTAGCAAATAGATAAGGAGACCGTTCAGTATCTGCAGACTCTCTGTCGTTATATGCTGCTGCTGCTGCAGCAGCAGCAGCAGCAGCTGCTGCTGCTGCTGTTGCTGCTGCTGGTGGTGTTGTTGAGTGGTTCTCGGTGGTTGCTGGGAAGGGTTGTTCGGGAGCAGAAACGTCGAACGTCCCTGCAGCAGTTGCTGCTGTGGATGTTGCTGCTGCTGCTGCTGCTGCTGCAGCAGCAGCAGCAGCAGCAGCAGCAGCAGCAGCAAGAACAAGAATCGCTAGTCTCGGGCGAAGGCGCAGACCGCCAACGCCTAGCGAAGGAGAGAGAAGCATCCGCTGGTTTCTCCAAAGAATAAAATTAATAAAAATAATTAAAAAAATTAAAATACGAGCTACATACAGTAAGCAAGAAGTAGAGAAAGACTAACTGCTGCTGCTGCTGCTGTTGCTGCTGCTGCTGCTGCTGCTGTTTCTGCTGTTCCTACTCGCTGCAGCAGAAGAATCTGTAATAATAATATATAAATATTAAATAAAAATAAAATAAACAAACAATAAAATAAACAAACCCCACAGATATTTGTAAATATCCCTCAGCTCCTCATCCTACGCCTAAGGCTCTCTCTCTCGCGATGCTGCTGCTGCTGCTGCTGCTGCTGCAGCAGCAGCAGCAGCAGCAGCAGCAGCAACAGTTTTGTATCGTTTTTTCTGTCTTTTACAAAGCTATTTATATATTTTGAAATCTCTTTAATTATTATTACAGAAAAAATAAAACAAATAAACATATAATATATAATAAAGCTACACAATATACACCCTACAAGACCCTCTACTCCTCATACCAAGGGAGCGACTGCAGCCGTCCTTCTTTATATATATATATATATATATATATATATATATATATATATATATATATATATGTGTATATATATATAATATATATAAATATATAAATATATATTTATATATATTATATATACATATTTTTATAGACAGATATTAATTTCAAATAGAGGATTAGACCTATGATTACGTTCTTAAACACACACAACACATGCATGCAGCAGAACCGCCGAAGGCGACAAGAAGAAATCCTAGTGTACGTACACCTCAAATAAACTATTATGAGAGATTAAATATTTATACTAGCTGGTTATACACCTGAAGACAGACACAAAAAACTACAAAGGAGACAGAAGGAGACACTTCTAGCAGCAAATACACAAATCGATGAAGCTACGACGTATGTAGGCGCAGCAAGCAAGAACTGCTGCTGCTGCAGCTGTTGCTGCTGTTGCTCTTTCTGCTGCTGCTGCTGTTCCTGCTGCTGTTGCTGCTATTGCTGCTGCTGCTGCTGCTGCTCCAGCAAAAGAGGGACTGTCTCTTGTATCCTACTGTCTCCCCTTAGATCTAAACAGCTAGCTAAACTAGCAGCTAGCTAGCTAGCTACTCACCATACTAGGACATATCTGCAGTAGTATTTCTATCTGTCTATACACCCCACAGCTTTGGGGGGGTTGTACTTGTAAGCTAGCAGCGCGCTGTTCTGCTGCTGCAGCACCTGCTGCTGCAGCATCTGCTGCTGCTGCTGCAGCATATGGCAGTACACTGTCTACGATATCTCATTAGTTTGGAAGGGACTCTATACTTCTGCTGCTGCAGCAGCAGCAGCAGCAGCTGCTGCTGCTGCTGCAGCAGCAACTGAGGTGTACAGACAGCTAGGCACAGTTGATTACAGCCTCCATATAGGCTCTGTGAAATACACTTTGTTGTGTCTGCCAAAATAAAATCTTTCGCTCGCCGCGAGGGCCGCCGCGCTGCAGCAGCACTAGCCTTCTTATTGCTGCTGCCGCTGCTGCTGCTGCTGCTGCTGCTGCTATTCTTTTTCTGCAGCAACTGCAGCAGCAGATGCTGCAGCCAGTCTTGCTGCTGCCTTCAAGGCTTTGCTTTATATCTATGGGCTAGAGAGGGCTGAGAGGGGCTGTCTTACCGCTACACTGCTTTCGAGCTTGGATATATGTAGTTCTTTCTTTAGGTGTCTATACACCGCAGGAGCTTTGCTGCTGCTGCTGCTGCTGCTGCTGCTGCTGCTGCTGCTGCTGCTGCTACAGTCTTAATAATACAACAAAAGCCGCTCTCTTTGTATGAAAAAACAAATTATTGAAGAAGAGATATATCATATCTAAGAAAATCAGCGGCAGCCTGAGACGAACGAAGTCGCAAGTGCTTTCCTTCTGCTGTTGCTGTTGCTGTTGCTGTTTCTGCTGCTGTTGCTGCTGCTGTTGTTGTTGCTGCTGCTGCTGATGCTGATGCTGCTGATGCTGATGCTGTAGAGGTAGGTCTGCAGCAGCAACTAGCCTTTCTACAGCAGCACAACGCAGCATACAGAGAGACAGAGAGAGAGACAGAGAGAGACAGGGAGAGAAAGAGAGAGACAGAGAAGGAGGACCGAGGGACACTGCCCATGATAGACAAGCTGTTGCTGTCTCTCCTTCAGATACATATATATATATATATATATATATATATATATATATATATATATATATATATATATATCGCTGTTGCCCGAGCTGCTGCTGCTGCTGCTGCTGCTGCTGCTGCGGTGTACATACGTCTTGAATTTTAGAAGCTTCTAAGTAAATCAGCAAACGCCCCCCCCGCTCCACTAATAAGAGAAGCCAATCCAGCTAATATAAGAAGCATGAACGTAAGTAGTATTCCTGCAGCAAGAGGGAACCCTAAAGTAATAAATAAACCCGAGACAAGAAAGAATGTAGGGATAGCAACAAATAGTGCTTGTATAACTTTATTAAGTTTTATTTTTAAGTTTTGTTTAGCATCTGTTAAACCTCCATATTGTACGATTCCTTTTAATATATTTTTATTAGATATATTGGGGTGTACAGACACCGTAAATTCATATTCTCCTTGTTTATTAAATAATGATTGCAACAAATCAACAAGACCAACAAATGCTAATGTCATAGCTGTCTGTTCTTTTATTGTTAGAGGCCCGGGTGTACGTGTAGTTAATAAAAATAAAAATAATATAAGCCCAATAGATAATGTCTTGACTCCTCTTAATTTTCTTCTATGTCGATCTAGAACAGGATATGACAAACTCCCTACTTCTCTACCATCTTCAAGAACAAGGGTTATACGATTATTATTATTATTATCATTATCATTATTATTATTATTATTTGTTGTTGTTGCTGTTGTTGTTGTTGTGTTTGTTTTAAAAGACCTCTCTTCTTCTTCGTGTTGGATAGATACAACTTCATCCGATGGTGCTGCTACAGTATAAGATAGAGGAGCATCGCCTACTAGCTCCATATCTTCTTCTGCTGCTGCTGTTGTTGCTGCTGCTGTTGTTGTTGTTGTGCTGTCGCTGTCTGCTGATGCTCCTTCTCTTATTGATAAGGCTTCGCCTTTTGCTGCTGCTGCTGCTGCTGCTGATTTTGCTGCTGCTGCTGCTGCTGATTTTGCTGCTGCTGCTGCTGATGCGGCTTTCGTTGCTGCTGCTGCTGCTGGTTTTTCTGCTGCTGCTGCTGTTGGTTTTTCTGCTGCTGCTGATGCGGCTTTTGCTGCTGCTGCTGCTGCTGCTGCTTTTGCTGCTGCTTTTGCTGCTGCTTTTGCTGCGGCTTTTGATGCTGCTGCTGCTCCCTTTGGTGCATCAGATGCGGGTTCTATTGCTGCTGGTACTGCTGCTGCTGTTGCTGCTTGTGTTGCTGCCGCTGGTGCTGGAGCTGTTGCTGCTGCTGCTGGTGCAGCAGCAGTTGCTGCTGCTGCTGCTGCTGGTGCTGCTGCTGTTTTAGAACGCGTAGGAGGTGCGGGTGTAGACACCTTCGTCTTCTCTATCCTAGGTAGCACCTCAGCTTCTACTGTATGTACAGTGTCTGTGTCTGCTGCAGCTGCTGCTGTTGCTGCTGCTGCGGCCTCAGCCTGCCATACGCTACCTCCTGCTGCAGCAGCAAATGCCGACAGCAGCAGAAGACATAAGAACAACCCCCCTCGTTTTCTGTATAAACTTGAGTGTGACATCTTCATCTCCTTTTCAAGATTAAAACAAATTTGTAAGACACAGCAACACAGCAGCAGCAGCAGCAGCAGCAGCAGCAGCAGCAGCAGCAGCAATAGCAGCAGCAGCAGCAGCAGCAGCAGCAGCAATCCAAGTGCAAAATGTAGAAAAGCTGCAGAAAGGGTTGAATAAAGACCTTTTCTTGGGTCCCACGTATTTATCCCTGTAATATAAAATAATAAATAAATAGAATTTCACTGTTATTTAATAATTGTGTAGACGTACAACATAAACACACGTAGATATATCTGCAGCAGCCTTAGCGTGGGGATCGTCTCCCTCGACGACAGACGAGCGCATGCAAGTTGTATGTTCCTGTCCCTCCTTGCTTTGATGTTTATATATTTCTATCTTTTTTTTATTCAATATTATATTTATATAAACATAAAGACATACATCCTACCTCAAATTACCCTCCTATCACTTCACACACACATAACTGCAGCCGCTCGCGGCCCCCGAACCCCCCCCCCCCCCCTCTCTCTCTCTCTCTCTCTTTATAGGTGGTGTTTGTAATGAAGCTCCTCATAAATATATATCTATAAACACATAGAACGTTACGTAATAAACAAATATTCACATTTATTTAATTAAACAGTAAAGTTTCAAAGTAATGGAGCTGCTTGTTGTGTGGGCTGTAGCTGTAAGAGAGGAACAGACAAACCCCTCCCCCCCCTCCATGAGGGGCCGTCTCTCGAGTTTGCTTGTGTCTGAGGCTACAGCGACACCACTATGTAGGATAGTCTTTATCTTTCTGCTTCTCATATCTAAGCGAGATAGATACGAGAAGCAGCAACATACAGACAATGTAGAGAGGCTGCGTACTAAGTGCTAAGGAAGTGTTTAGGGTTTACTATCAACATTACGGAGAACTCGTTACACTAACACCTTAGATTGTTTACTGTACAGCCTACGATGATAGTGTAACGAACTCTGTGTAATGTTGACACTCGTCCCCTTACTTCCTCGTAGACTCCTTATGGAGGATCAAGTAAGTGTTTGAGACAGTCTACACTGCAGTCTACAATGCTAGTGCGTGCATGCAACAAAGGGACATTCCTTGTGCATGCATGCGGGGCGGTATTGCTGCATTGGCTGCAGCCCACGGCAGGCAGTCTTGTGTCCCCATCAGCCTGCAACCCTGGACCTAGTTGCTCAGGTGGATGGTGGTTGGGTTTTGTGTATATCACGTGTTTTTTTCGAACCTTCTTTAAATCTTCGACTCCGTTGCAACTCATAACGTTCCTCAGATGCGATCGAGGACTCTCGTTGCACTTAGTAACACCGCATAGCTCATTACGACTGGTGGGAGTCAGCCATGAATCGAATCCCTCATTGCAGGAGAGCCTAACGTGTAGCAATAACTGGTGAAAAGGGGAAAAATTAAAAAATTGCCCTTGAGAACTTTCCTTAAATCCTTGTCAAAACCTCAACCTATTTTTCTTGCATAATGAATTTTGATCATGATCTCCAACGGGTGGGGAGGAAAGCCACGGTCGGGGCCTTCGCATGGCGCAAGCAAATTTGTTTACGCCATCCCATCCGATGGTAAGTGAATTTCTATCAATAAGAGTTCATCAAGAGTGCCTCTGTTGCCTCTGCCGGCCATATACTTATGACGGGTGCAGCGGCAGTTAAGAAGTTCCTTGGTTCCTTCGGCCTCTTGCTTCGCCTTCAAAAAGCATTGAAATATCTACCATTGGCATTGGCAATGGTAGATATCATCATCCCTATCAAAAAGGAATGCACGACGATGGTGGGCGCACCAAAGCAAAAGTCTCGATTCCCCGGAACACCTCAGAACACGCCTTTAGGGGTGCACGATTATGCCGAGGACCACAAGAGAACAGGATAGCTGATAGGAGCTGATAGGAATTAAGTAAGGAAAACTTCAATAGAATGCTGCATCGAGAAGTATTAGCTACTAGTGAAACTGGTGCTACTGGTGAAAGTCCGATGGTGGGCCGGGACCTCCTACATAATCGGTTTATTGCAGGGGTTTTCCCCACAAAAGCATTCGTTTTTCGCGCACACAATTCGCTGCGTAGGCTTTCGTGTTCCTACCGCAGGAGTAGAACCGTATCCAAAAATAAGGCAATTCGCACTTCGCCACTCCCGTCGGCTTCCAGCAGTTCCTTGGTCTTGCCTCGTATTACTGCAACCTCATCCCTGGATACGCTCGCACCGCCCCTCCTCTGGCGAATCTACGTAAGAAGGGCAAACAACTTACTTGAAGGAAGAGAAAAAAAGCCACCAGAAGCCTCAACAGACACCTGACATCGTCTCCACTGGTCACGTATCCACACTTCGAGAAACAGTCCTTCCTAACAACAGATGCCAGTAACAGAGCAGCTGGGGTGACGGTTTCTAAGCAGGGCATTAACTCGAACGAGCACGAACCAATCGCCTACTACCCACACGAGTTCATGGAAAGGGAGCAGAAGTATCCACTACGTGAAAAGGAGCTCTACGGGATCTGGTGGCAGTAGGAAGGTGCCGGCATTACTTTTCGGGCAGGCATTTTACTGTTTAAGCCCGATGCATCTGAGGAAGATTTTGCAGGACTCTGCTAGTGTGGTGCGGGGAGGCGCCTGAACTATGGAAAGGATAATCGGCTGAGTGCTTGGCACAGAAGGTTTATATGCAACGCACGAAACTTGTTCAGCTTGTCACGGAAGTATCATGATAACGGCGGATCGGGTTGCTAGTTCCTTTTGATGACATAGGATGGGCCCCTCAGCTGGGGAATATGCCTTCACTTGTCTGGAATGCAAGCACCAGAAATCGAGGACCACTCTCACACCTGGAGTTGGCCTTGTGCAGAATATTCCGATCACCAGACGGATCTGGGCAGGCATTTTGGTGGGTTTCATAGCAGGCCTGTCAGCAGTTAGGCGCCGCGGCAGCATCTATGTTGATTCGGGTAGGCTCAGCAAATACGCCCATTTCACCTCCTTCTCGATTTCATTTACAGCACAAGGAGTGGCCTGATTATTCATTAATCATGCCTGTAAGCTTGACGGCTCCCCGAGAAGCATCACTACTCATAGCCGCCCGAAGTTCGTTAGCGCCTTCTGGCGTGAATTCAATATCGATCAAAGTATGACCACTGCAGAACACCCGGAGGCGACCTGTCAAACTTGACTGACCAACCATACACTTGTGCGGAGTTTGCTACTCTGTGCCCAGCAAAATTCATTAATGCCGCTGGTTTTCCTTCCGCGCTCAGAATTAGCTGCTAATACAACAGGCGACTTTTCGCCTCGCTTCCCTCCGACGTTCGTGGTCTATAGTGGCATGCCATTGTCTGAACCAACGTTAGAGCTAGAGGCCGGATGCGTCGGGGCTGGGAGAGCAGGAGGAGCGGTCGGAAGGTCAGCAAAAGGACGATAGACGATAGGCGATGGGTTTGGGGACAAAGCAGGGCTGTTCCGGGAATTGAACCCGGGACCTCTCGCACCCGAAGCGAGAATCATACCACTAGACTAAACAGCCGATGCCCTGAAGAAGTGACCCTGCGCAGCGGGTCCCCCTAACACAACGCACTCTGCCTTGCTGGACACCTCCTCCATCTTGCCTCCCTCCATCACGCGAGTCCCCAGTGCCTCTCCTCTTGTGCTCTGATGCGTGTCCTGCACAGGCGTTCGCTGCTGTGATGCTTTGTGGCTGCGAGGTGAGTCTACTGCTTTTCTTCTACGCGATCTGTCCTTGTGCTCCGCATGAGCACAACAGTTGGATCCATGCCGAGAGACCCAGTGAACCAATGAACCGCACGCACTCACGCTCTTGGCGCGCCTGCTCATTCCCGCCTTTCAGCAGTTTGTGTGAGGGATTAAAGTTTGCGGCATCTCCAATTAGGCATTGGGGTTTGCAAACTCGCCGCACACATGTTCAGTGAGGGAGTGGAGTTTGCCGCATTGCCAGTAAGGCGTTGGGGTTTGGAGAGCAGGAGGAGCGGTCCGAATGTCAGCAAAAGGACGATAGGCGATGGGTTTGGGGACAAAGCAGGGCTGTTCCGGGAATTGAACCCGGGACCTCTCGCACCCTAAGCGAGAATCATACCACTAGACTAAACAGCCGATGCCCTGAACAAGTGACCCTGCGCAGCGGGTCCCCCTAACACAACGCACTCTGCCTTGGGGGACACCTCCTCCATCTTGTCTCCCTCCATTACCCGACTCCCCAGTGCCTCACCTACTGCAGCCTGATGCGTGTCCTGCTCAGGCATTCGCTGCTGTGATGCTTTGTGGCTGCGCCGCGAGTCCACTGCTGCTTTTCTTCTACGCGGTCTGTGTTTGTGCTCCGCATGGGCACAATTGTTGGCTCCATGCCGACACACCCACTCCACCAATGAACCACAGGCACTCAAGCTGTCCGCACGCATGCTCAGCGAGGGAGTGGAGTTTGCGGCATTGCCAGTAAGGCGATGGGGTTGAGAGAGCAAGAGGAGCGGTCCGAATGTCATCAAAAGGACGATAGGCGAAGAGTTTGGGGACAAAGGAGGGCTGTTCCGGGAATTGAACCCGGGACCTCTCGCACCCAAAGCGAGAATCATACCACTAGACTAAACAGCCGATGCCCTGAAGAAGTGACCCTGCGCAGCGGGTCCCCCCAACACAACGCACTCTGCCTTGCTGGACACCTCCTCCATCCTGTCTCCCTTCACCACGCGATTTCGCAGTGCCTCTCCTACTGCACCCTGATGCGTGTCCTGCTCAGGCATTCGCTGCTGTGATGCTTTGTGGATGGACGGTGACTCTACTGCTGTTTCTCTACGCGGTCTGTCCTTGCGCTCCGCATGGGCACAAGAGTTGCCTCCATGCCGACACACCCACTGCACCAATGAACCACAAGCACTCAAGCTGTCCGCAGGCATGCTCAGTGAGGGAGTGGAGTTTGCGGCATTGCCAGTAAGGCGTTGGGGTTTGGAGAGCAGGAGGAGCGGTCCGAATGTCAGCAAAAAGACGATAGGCGATGGGTTTGGGGACAAAGCAGGGCTGTTCCGGGAATTGAACCCGGGACCTCTCGCACCCTAAGCGAGAATCATACCACTAGACTAAACAGCCGATGCCATGAAGAAGTGACCCTGCGCAGCGGGTCCCCCTAACACAACGCACTCTGCCTTGGGGGACACCTCCTCCATCCTGTCTCCCTCCACCACCCGACTCCCCAGTGCCTCTCCTACTGCACCCTGATGCGTGTCCTGCTCAGGCATTCGCTGCTGTGATGCTTTGTGGCTGGACGGTGACTCTACTGCTGTTTTTCTACGCGGTCTGTCCTTGCGCTCCGCATGGGCACAAGAGTTGGCTCCATGCCGACACACCCACTGCACCAATGAACAACAGGCACTCAAGCTCTCCGCACGCATGCTCAGTGAGGGAGTGGAGATTGTGGCGTCGCCAGGCAGGCGTTGGGGTTTGGAGAGCAGGAGGAGCGGTCCGAATGTCAGCAAAAGGACGATAGGCGATGGGTTTGGGGACAAAGGAGGGCTGTTCCGGGAATTGAACCCGGGACCTCTCGCACCCTAAGCGAGAATCATACCACTAGACTAAACAGCCGATGCCCTGAACAAGTGACCCTGCGCAGCGGGTCCCCCCAACACAACGCACTCTGCCTTGCGGGACACCTCCTCCATCTTGTCTCCCTCCATTACCCGACTCCCCAGTGCCTCACCTACTGCAGCCTGATGCGTGTCCTGCTCAGGCATTCGCTGCTGTGATGCTTTGTGGCTGCGCCGCGAGTCCACTGCTGCTTTTCTTCTACGCGGTCTGTGTTTGTGCTCCGCATGGGCACAATTGTTGGCTCCATGCCGACACACCCACTCCACCAATGAACCACAGGCACTCAAGCTGTCCGCACGCATGCTCAGCGAGGGAGTGGAGTTTGCGGCATTGCCAGTAAGGCGATGGGGTTGAGAGAGCAAGAGGAGCGGTCCGAATGTCATCAAAAGGACGATAGGCGATGGGTTTGGGGACAAAGGAGGGCTGTTCCGGGAATTGAACCCGGGACCTCTCGCACCCTAAGCGAGAATCATACCACTAGACTAAACAGCCGATGCCCTGAAGAAGTGACCCTGCGCAGCGGGTCCCCCCAACACAACGCACTCTGCCTTGCTGGACACCTCCTCCATCCTGTCTCCCTTCACCACGCGATTTCGCAGTGCCTCTCCTACTGCACCCTGATGCGTGTCCTGCTCAGGCGTTCACTGCTCTGATGCTTTGTGGCTGGACGGTGACTCTACTGCTGTTTCTCTACGCGGTCTGTCCTTGCGCTCCGCATGGGCACAAGAGTTGCCTCCATGCCGACACACCCACTGCACCAATGAACCACAAGCACTCAAGCTGTCCGCACGCATGCTCAGTGAGGGAGTGGAGTTTGCGGCATTGCCAGTAAGGCGTTGGGGTTTGGAGAGCAGGAGGAGCGGTCCGAATGTCAGCAAAAAGACGATAGGCGATGGGTTTGGGAACAAAGGAGGGCTGTTCCGGGAATTGAACCCGGGACCTCTCGCACCCTAAGCGAGAATCATACCACTAGACTAAACAGCCGATGCCATGAAGAAGTGACCCTGCGCAGCGGGTCCCCCCAACACAACGCACTCTGCCTTGCTGGACACCTCCTCCATCCTGTCTCCCTCCATCACGCGAGTCCCCAGTGCCTCTCCTCTTCTGCTCTGATGCGTGTCCTGCTCAGGCATTCGCTGCTGTGATGCTTTGTGGCTGGACGGTGACTCTACTGCTGTTTTTCTACGCGGTCTGTCCTTGCGCTCCCCATGGGCACAAGAGTTGGCTCCATGCCGACACACCCACTAGGCCAATGAAACACAGGCACACAAGCTGTCCGCACGCACGCTCAGTGAGGGAGTGGAGTTTGCGGCATCGCCAGCAAGGCGTTGGGGTTTGGAGAGCAGGAGGAGCGGTCCGAATGTCAGCAAAAGGACGATAGGCGATGGGTTTGGGGACAAAGCAGGGCTGTTCCGGGAATTGAACCCGGGACCTCTCGCACCCTAAGCGAGAATCATACCACTAGACTAAACAGCCGATGCCCTGAAGAAGTGACCCTGCGCAGCGGGTCCCCCTAACACAACGCACTCTGCCTTGCGGGACACCTCCTCCATCTTCTCTCCCTCCATCACTCGAGTCCCCAGTGCCTCTCCTACTGCACCCTGATGCGTGTCCTGCTCAGGCGTTCACTGCTCTGATGCTTTGTGGCTGGACGGTGACTCTACTGCTGTTTTTCTACGCGGTCTGTCCTTGCGCTCCGCATGGGCACAAGAGTTGGCTCCATGCCGACACACCCACTGCACCAATGAAACACAGGCACACAAGCTGTCCGCACGCATGCTCAGTGAGGGAGTGGAGATTGTGGCGTCGCCAGGCAGGCGTTGGCGTTGAGAGAGCAGGAGGAGCGGTCCGAATGTCAGCAAAAGGACGATAGGCGATGGGTTTGGGGACAAAGGAGGGCTGTTCCGGGAATTGAACCCGGGACCTCTCGCACCCAAAGCGAGAATCATACCACTAGACTAAACAGCCGATGCCCTGAAGAAGTGACCCTGCGCAGCGGGTCCCCCCAACACAACGCACTCTGCCTTGCTGGACACCTCCTCCATCCTGTCTCCCTTCACCACGCGATTTCGCAGTGCCTCTCCTACTGCACCCTGATGCGTGTCCTGCTCAGGCGTTCACTGCTCTGATGCTTTGTGGCTGGACGGTGACTCTACTGCTGTTTCTCTACGCGGTCTGTCCTTGCGCTCCGCATGGGCACAAGAGTTGCCTCCATGCCGACACACCCACTGCACCAATGAACCACAAGCACTCAAGCTGTCCGCACGCATGCTCAGTGAGGGAGTGGAGTTTGCGGCATTGCCAGTAAGGCGTTGGGGTTTGGAGAGCAGGAGGAGCGGTCCGAATGTCAGCAAAAAGACGATAGGCGATGGGTTTGGGAACAAAGGAGGGCTGTTCCGGGAATTGAACCCGGGACCTCTCGCACCCTAAGCGAGAATCATACCACTAGACTAAACAGCCGATGCCATGAAGAAGTGACCCTGCGCAGCGGGTCCCCCCAACACAACGCACTCTGCCTTGCTGGACACCTCCTCCATCCTGTCTCCCTCCATCACGCGAGTCCCCAGTGCCTCTCCTACTGCACCCTGATGCGTGTCCTGCTCAGGCATTCGCTGCTGTGATGCTTTGTGGCTGGACGGTGACTCTACTGCTGTTTTTCTACGCGGTCTGTCCTTGCGCTCCCCATGGGCACAAGAGTTGGCTCCATGCCGACACACCCACTAGGCCAATGAAACACAGGCACACAAGCTGTCCGCACGCACGCTCAGTGAGGGAGTGGAGTTTGCGGCATCGCCAGCAAGGCGTTGGGGTTTGGAGAGCAGGAGGAGCGGTCCGAATGTCAGCAAAAGGACGATAGGCGATGGGTTTGGGGACAAAGCAGGGCTGTTCCGGGAATTGAACCCGGGACCTCTCGCACCCTAAGCGAGAATCATACCACTAGACTAAACAGCCGATGCCCTGAAGAAGTGACCCTGCGCAGCGGGTCCCCCTAACACAACGCACTCTGCCTTGCGGGACACCTCCTCCATCTTCTCTCCCTCCATCACTCGAGTCCCCAGTGCCTCTCCTACTGCACCCTGATGCGTGTCCTGCTCAGGCGTTCACTGCTCTGATGCTTTGTGGCTGGACGGTGACTCTACTGCTGTTTTTCTACGCGGTCTGTTCTTGCGCTCCGCATGGGCACAAGAGTTGGCTCCATGCCGACACACCCACTGCACCAATGAAACACAGGCACACAAGCTGTCCGCACGCATGCTCAGTGAGGGAGTGGAGATTGTGGCGTCGCCAGGCAGGCGTTGGCGTTGAGAGAGCAGGAGGAGCGGTCCGAATGTCAGCAAAAGGACGATAGGCGATGGGTTTGGGGACAAAGGAGGGCTGTTCCGGGAATTGAACCCGGGACCTCTCGCACCCAAAGCGAGAATCATACCACTAGACTAAACAGCCGATGCCCTGAAGAAGTGACCCTGCGCAGCGGGTCCCCCTAACACAAAGCACTCTGCCTTGCGGGACACCTCCTCCATCTTCTCTCCCTCCATCACTCGAGTCCCCAGTGCCTCTCCTACTGCACCCTGATGCGTGTCCTGCTCAGGCGTTCACTGCTCTGATGCTTTGTGGCTGGACGGTGACTCTACTGCTGTTTTTCTACGCGGTCTGTCCTTGCGCTCCGCATGGGCACAAGAGTTGGCTCCATGCCGACACACCCACTGCACCAATTAAACACAGGCACTCAAGCTCTCCGCACGCATGCTCAGTGAGGGAGTCGAGATTGTGACGTCGCCAGGCAGGCGTTGGCGTTGAGAGAGCAGGAGGAGCGGTCCGAATGTCAGCAAAAGGACGATAGGCGATGGGTTTGGGGACAAAGGAGGGCTGTTCCGGGAATTGAACCCGGGACCTCTCGCACCCTAAGCGAGAATCATACCACTAGACTAAACAGCCGATGCCATGAAGAAGTGACCCTGCGCAGCGGGTCCCCCCAACACAACGCACTCTGCCTTGCTGGACACCTCCTCCATCCTGTCTCCCTCCATCACGCGAGTCCCCAGTGCCTCTCCTACTGCACCCTGATGCGTGTCCTGCTCAGGCATTCGCTGCTGTGATGCTTTGTGGCTGGACGGTGACTCTACTGCTGTTTTTCTACGCGGTCTGTCCTTGCGCTCCCCATGGGCACAAGAGTTGGCTCCATGCCGACACACCCACTACGCCAATGAAACACAGGCACACAAGCTGTCCGCACGCACGCTCAGTGAGGGAGTGGAGTTTGCGGCATCGCCAGCAAGGCGTTGGGGTTTGGAGAGCAGGAGGAGCGGTCCGAATGTCAGCAAAAGGACGATAGGCGATGGGTTTGGGGACAAAGCAGGGCTGTTCCGGGAATTGAACCCGGGACCTCTCGCACCCTAAGCGAGAATCATACCACTAGACTAAACAGCCGATGCCCTGAAGAAGTGACCCTGCGCAGCGGGTCCCCCTAACACAACGCACTCTGCCTTGCGGGACACCTCCTCCATCTTCTCTCCCTCCATCACTCGAGTCCCCAGTGCCTCTCCTACTGCACCCTGATGCGTGTCCTGCTCAGGCGTTCACTGCTCTGATGCTTTGTGGCTGGACGGTGACTCTACTGCTGTTTTTCTACGCGGTCTGTCCTTGCGCTCCGCATGGGCACAAGAGTTGGCTCCATGCCGACACACCCACTGCACCAATGAAACACAGGCACACAAGCTGTCCGCACGCATGCTCAGTGAGGGAGTGGAGATTGTGGCGTCGCCAGGCAGGCGTTGGCGTTGAGAGAGCAGGAGGAGCGGTCCGAATGTCAGCAAAAGGACGATAGGCGATGGGTTTGGGGACAAAGGAGGGCTGTTCCGGGAATTGAACCCGGGACCTCTCGCACCCAAAGCGAGAATCATACCACTAGACTAAACAGCCGATGCCCTGAAGAAGTGACCCTGCGCAGCGGGTCCCCCTAACACAAAGCACTCTGCCTTGCGGGACACCTCCTCCATCTTCTCTCCCTCCATCACTCGAGTCCCCAGTGCCTCTCCTACTGCACCCTGATGCGTGTCCTGCTCAGGCGTTCACTGCTCTGATGCTTTGTGGCTGGACGGTGACTCTACTGCTGTTTTTCTACGCGGTCTGTCCTTGCGCTCCGCATGGGCACAAGAGTTGGCTCCATGCCGACACACCCACTGCACCAATTAAACACAGGCACTCAAGCTCTCCGCACGCATGCTCAGTGAGGGAGTCGAGATTGTGACGTCGCCAGGCAGGCGTTGGCGTTGAGAGAGCAGGAGGAGCGGTCCGAATGTCAGCAAAAGGACGATAGGCGATGGGTTTGGGGACAAAGCAGGGCTGTTCCGGGAATTGAACCCGGGACCTCTCGCACCCTAAGCGAGAATCATACCACTAGACTAAACAGCCGATGCCCTGAAGAAGTGACCCTGCGCAGCGGGTTCCCCCTAACACAACGCACTCTGCCTTGCGGGACACCTCCTCCATCTTGTCTCCCTCCATCACTCGAGTCCCCAGTGCCTCCCCTACTGCACCCTGATGCGTGTCCTGCTCAGGCGTTCACTGCTCTGATGCTTTGTGGCTGGACGGTGACTCTACTGCTGTTTTTCTACGCGGTCTGTCCTTGCGCTCCGCATGGGCACAAGAGTTGGCTCCATGCCGACACACCCACTGCACCAATGAACAACAGGCACTCAAGCTCTCCGCACGCATGCTCAGTGAGGGAGTGGAGATTGTGGCGTCGCCAGGCAGGCGTTGGGGTTTGGAGAGCAGGAGGAGCGGTCCGAATGTCAGCAAAAGGACGATAGGCGATGGGTTTGGGGACAAAGGAGGGCTGTTCCGGGAATTGAACCCGGGACCTCTCGCACCCAAAGCGAGAATCATACCACTAGACTAAACAGCCGATGCCCTGAAGAAGTGACCCTGCGCAGCGGGTCCCCCTAACACAAAGCACTCTGCCTTGCGGGACACCTCCTCCATCTTCTCTCCCTCCATCACTCGAGTCCCCAGTGCCTCTCCTACTGCACCCTGATGCGTGTCCTGCTCAGGCGTTCACTGCTCTGATGCTTTGTGGCTGGACGGTGACTCTACTGCTGTTTTTCTACGCGGTCTGTCCTTGCGCTCCGCATGGGCACAAGAGTTGGCTCCATGCCGACACACCCACTGCACCAATTAAACACAGGCACTCAAGCTCTCCGCACGCATGCTCAGTGAGGGAGTCGAGATTGTGACGTCGCCAGGCAGGCGTTGGCGTTGAGAGAGCAGGAGGAGCGGTCCGAATGTCAGCAAAAGGACGATAGGCGATGGGTTTGGGGACAAAGCAGGGCTGTTCCGGGAATTGAACCCGGGACCTCTCGCACCCTAAGCGAGAATCATACCACTAGACTAAACAGCCGATGCCCTGAAGAAGTGACCCTGCGCAGCGGGTTCCCCCTAACACAACGCACTCTGCCTTGCGGGACACCTCCTCCATCTTGTCTCCCTCCATCACTCGAGTCCCCAGTGCCTCCCCTACTGCACCCTGATGCGTGTCCTGCTCAGGCGTTCACTGCTCTGATGCTTTGTGGCTGGACGGTGACTCTACTGCTGTTTTTCTACGCGGTCTGTCCTTGCGCTCCGCATGGGCACAAGAGTTGGCTCCATGCCGACACACCCACTGCACCAATGAACAACAGGCACTCAAGCTCTCCGCACGCATGCTCAGTGAGGGAGTGGAGATTGTGGCGTCGCCAGGCAGGCGTTGGGGTTTGGAGAGCAGGAGGAGCGGTCCGAATGTCAGCAAAAGGACGATAGGCGATGGGTTTGGGGACAAAGGAGGGCTGTTCCGGGAATTGAACCCGGGACCTCTCGCACCCTAAGCGAGAATCATACCACTAGACTAAACAGCCGATGCCCTGAAGAAGTGACCCTGCGCAGCGGGTCCCCCCAACACAACGCACTCTGCCTTGCGGGACACCTCCTCCATCTTGTCTCCCTCCATTACCCGACTCCCCAGTGCCTCACCTACTGCACCCTGATGCGTGTCCTGCTCAGGCATTCGCTGCTGTGATGCTTTGTGGCTGCGCCGCGAGTCCACTGCTGCTTTTCTTCTACGCGGTCTGTGTTTGTGCTCCGCATGGGCACAATTGTTGGCTCCATGCCGACACACCCACTCCACCAATGAACCACAGGCACTCAAGCTGTCCGCACGCATGCTCAGCGAGGGAGTGGAGTTTGCGGCATTGCCAGTAAGGCGATGGGGTTGAGAGAGCAAGAGGAGCGGTCCGAATGTCATCAAAAGGACGATAGGCGAAGAGTTTGGGGACAAAGGAGGGCTGTTCCGGGAATTGAACCCGGGACCTCTCGCACCCAAAGCGAGAATCATACCACTAGACTAAACAGCCGATGCCCTGAAGAAGTGACCCTGCGCAGCGGGTCCCCCCAACACAACGCACTCTGCCTTGCTGGACACCTCCTCCATCCTGTCTCCCTCCATCACTCGAGTCCCCAGTGCCTCTCCTACTGCACCCTGATGCGTGTCCTGCTCAGGCGTTCACTGCTGTGATGCTTTGTGGCTGGACGGTGACTCTACTGCTGTTTTTCTACGCGGTCTGTCCTTGCGCTCCGCATGGGCACAAGAGTTGGCTCCATGCCGACACACCCACTGCACCAATTAAACACAGGCACTCAAGCTCTCCGCACGCATGCTCAGTGAGGGAGTCGAGATTGTGACGTCGCCAGGCAGGCGTTGGCGTTGAGAGAGCAGGAGGAGCGGTCCGAATGTCAGCAAAAGGACGATAGGCGATGGGTTTGGGGACAAAGCAGGGCTGTTCCGGGAATTGAACCCGGGACCTCTCGCACCCTAAGCGAGAATCATACCACTAGACTAAACAGCCGATGCCCTGAAGAAGTGACCCTGCGCAGCGGGTTCCCCCTAACACAACGCACTCTGCCTTGCGGGACACCTCCTCCATCTTTTCTCCCTCCATCACTCGAGTCCCCAGTGCCTCCCCTACTGCACCCTGATGCGTGTCCTGCTCAGGCGTTCACTGCTCTGATGCTTTGTGGCTGGACGGTGACTCTACTGCTGTTTTTCTACGCGGTCTGTCCTTGCGCTCCGCATGGGCACAAGAGTTGGCTCCATGCCGACACACCCACTGCACCAATGAACAACAGGCACTCAAGCTCTCCGCACGCATGCTCAGTGAGGGAGTGGAGATTGTGGCGTCGCCAGGCAGGCGTTGGGGTTTGGAGAGCAGGAGGAGCGGTCCGAATGTCAGCAAAAGGACGATAGGCGATGGGTTTGGGGACAAAGGAGGGCTGTTCCGGGAATTGAACCCGGGACCTCTCGCACCCTAAGCGAGAATCATACCACTAGACTAAACAGCCGATGCCCTGAAGAAGTGACCCTGCGCAGCGGGTCCCCCCAACACAACGCACTCTGCCTTGCGGGACACCTCCTCCATCTTGTCTCCCTCCATTACCCGACTCCCCAGTGCCTCACCTACTGCACCCTGATGCGTGTCCTGCTCAGGCATTCGCTGCTGTGATGCTTTGTGGCTGCGCCGCGAGTCCACTGCTGCTTTTCTTCTACGCGGTCTGTGTTTGTGCTCCGCATGGGCACAATTGTTGGCTCCATGCCGACACACCCACTCCACCAATGAACCACAGGCACTCAAGCTGTCCGCACGCATGCTCAGCGAGGGAGTGGAGTTTGCGGCATTGCCAGTAAGGCGATGGGGTTGAGAGAGCAAGAGGAGCGGTCCGAATGTCATCAAAAGGACGATAGGCGAAGAGTTTGGGGACAAAGGAGGGCTGTTCCGGGAATTGAACCCGGGACCTCTCGCACCCAAAGCGAGAATCATACCACTAGACTAAACAGCCGATGCCCTGAAGAAGTGACCCTGCGCAGCGGGTCCCCCCAACACAACGCACTCTGCCTTGCGGGACACCTCCTCCATCTTGTCTCCCTCCATGACGCGAATCCCCAGTGCCTCTCCTACTGCACCCTGATGCGTGTCCTGCTCAGGCGTTCACTGCTGTGATGCTTTGTGGCTGGACGGTGACTCTACTGCTGTTTTTCTACGCGGTCTGTCCTTGCGCTCCCCATGGGCACAAGAGTTGGCTCCATGCCGACACACCCACTACGCCAATGAAACACAGGCACACAAGCTGTCCGCACGCACGCTCAGTGAGGGAGTGGAGTTTGCGGCATCGCCAGCAAGGCGTTGGGGTTTGGAGAGCAGCAGGAGCGGTCCGAATGTCAGCAAAAGGACGATAGGCGATGGGTTTGGGGACAAAGCAGGGCTGTTCCGGGAATTGAACCCGGGACCTCTCGCACCCAAAGCGAGAATCATACCACTAGACTAAACAGCCGATGCCCTGAAGAAGTGACCCTGCGCAGCGGGTCCCCCTAACACAAAGCACTCTGCCTTGCGGGACACCTCCTCCATCTTGTCTCCCTCCATCACTCGAGTCCCCAGTGCCTCTCCTACTGCACCCTGATGCGTGTCCTGCTCAGGCATTCGCTGCTGTGATGCTTTGTGGCTGGACGGTGACTCTACTGCTGTTTTTCTACGCGGTCTGTCCTTGCGCTCCGCATGGGCACAAGAGTTGGCTCCATGCCGACACACCCACTGCACCAATGAACAACAGGCACTCAAGCTCTCCGCACGCATGCTCAGTGAGGGAGTGGAGATTGTGGCGTCGCCAGGCAGGCGTTGGGGTTTGGAGAGCAGGAGGAGCGGTCCGAATGTCAGCAAAAGGACGATAGGCGATGGGTTTGGGGACAAAGGAGGGCTGTTCCGGGAATTGAACCCGGGACCTCTCGCACCCAAAGCGAGAATCATACCACTAGACTAAACAGCCGATGCCCTGAAGAAGTGACCCTGCGCAGCGGGTCCCCCTAACACAACGCACTCTGCCTTGCGGGACACCTCCTCCATCTTGTCTCCCTCCATCACGCGAACCCCAGTGCCTCTTTCATTGCACCCTGATGCGTGTCCTGCTCAGGCGTTCACTGCTCTGATGCTTTGTGGCTGGACGGTGACTCTACTGCTGTTTTTCTACGCGGTCTGTCCTTGCGCTCCGCATGGGCACAAGAGTTGGCTCCATGCCGACACACCCACTGCACCAATGAAACACAGGCACACAAGCTGTCCGCACGCATGCTCAGTGAGGGAGTGGAGATTGTGGCGTCGCCAGGCAGGCGTTGGCGTTGAGAGAGCAGGAGGAGCGGTCCGAATGTCAGCAAAAGGACGATAGGCGATGGGTTTGGGGACAAAGGAGGGCTGTTCCGGGAATTGAACCCGGGACCACTCGCACCCAAAGCGAGAATCATACCACTAGACTAAACAGCCGATGCCCTGAAGAAGTGACCCTGCGCAGCGGGTCCCCCTAACACAAAGCACTCTGCCTTGCGGGACACCTCCTCCATCTTCTCTCCCTCCATCACTCGAGTCCCCAGTGCCTCTCCTACTGCACCCTGATGCGTGTCCTGCTCAGGCGTTCACTGCTCTGATGCTTTGTGGCTGGACGGTGACTCTACTGCTGTTTTTCTACGCGGTCTGTCCTTGCGCTCCGCATGGGCACAAGAGTTGGCTCCATGCCGACACACCCACTGCACCAATGAAACACAGGCACTCAAGCTCTCCGCACGCATGCTCAGTGAGGGAGTCGAGATTGTGACGTCGCCAGGCAGGCGTTGGCGTTGAGAGAGCAGGAGGAGCGGTCCGAATGTCAGCAAAAGGACGATAGGCGATGGGTTTGGGGACAAAGCAGGGCTGTTCCGGGAATTGAACCCGGGACCTCTCGCACCCTAAGCGAGAATCATACCACTAGACTAAACAGCCGATGCCCTGAAGAAGTGACCCTGCGCAGCGGGTCCCCCTAACACAACGCACTCTGCCTTGCGGGACACCTCCTCCATCTTCTCTCCCTCCATCACTCGAGTCCCCAGTGCCTCCCCTACTGCACCCTGATGCGTGTCCTGCTCAGGCGTTCACTGCTCTGATGCTTTGTGGCTGGACGGTGACTCTACTGCTGTTTTTCTACGCGGTCTGTGTTTGTGCTCCGCATGGGCACAAGAGTTGGCTCCATGCCGACACACCCACTGCACCAATGAAACACAGGCACTCAAGCTGTCCGCACGCATGCTCAGTGAGGGAGTGGAGATTGTGGCGTCGCCAGGCAGGCTTTGGCGTTGAGAGAGCAGGAGGAGCGGTCCGAATGTCAGCAAAAGGACGATAGGCGATGGGTTTGGGGACAAAGCAGGGCTGTTCCGGGAATTGAACCCGGGACCTCTCGCACCCAAAGCGAGAATCATACCACTAGACTAAACAGCCGATGCCCTGAAGAAGTGACCCTGCGCAGCGGGTCCCCCTAACACAACGCACTCTGCCTTGCGGGACACCTCCTCCATCTTGTCTCCCTCCATCACTCGAGTCCCCAGTGCCTCTCCTACTGCACCCTGATGCGTGTCCTGCTCAGGCGTTCACTGCTCTGATGCTTTGTGGCTGGACGGTGACTCTACTGCTGTTTTTCTACGCGGTCTGTCCTTGCGCTCCGCATGGGCACAAGAGTTGGCTCCATGCCGACACACCCACTGCACCAATGAAACACAGGCACACAAGCTGTCCGCACGCATGCTCAGTGAGGGAGTGGAGATTGTGGCGTCGCCAGGCAGGCGTTGGCGTTGAGAGAGCAGGAGGAGCGGTCCGAATGTCAGCAAAAGGACGATAGGCGATGGGTTTGGGGACAAAGCAGGGCTGTTCCGGGAATTGAACCCGGGACCTCTCGCACCCAAAGCGAGAATCATACCACTAGACTAAACAGCCGATGCCCTGAAGAAGTGACCCTGCGCAGCGGGTCCCCCTAACACAAAGCACTCTGCCTTGCGGGACACCTCCTCCATCTTGTCTCCCTCCATCACTCGAGTCCCCAGTGCCTCTCCTACTGCACCCTGATGCGTGTCCTGCTCAGGCGTTCACTGCTCTGATGCTTTGTGGCTGGACGGTGACTCTACTGCTGTTTTTCTACGCGGTCTGTTCTTGCGCTCCGCATGGGCACAAGAGTTGGCTCCATGCCGACACACCCACTGCACCAATGAAACACAGGCAGTCAAGCTGTCCGCACGCATGCTCAGTGAGGGAGTCGAGATTGTGACGTCGCCAGGCAGGCGTTGGCGTTGAGAGAGCAGGAGGAGCGGTCCGAATGTCAGCAAAAGGACGATAGGCGATGGGTTTGGGGACAAAGCAGGGCTGTTCCGGGAATTGAACCCGGGACCTCTCGCACCCAAAGCGAGAATCATACCACTAGACTAAACAGCCGATGCCATGAAGAAGTGACCCTGCGCAGCGGGTCCCCCTAACACAAAGCCCTCTGCCTTGCGGGACACCTCCTCCATCTTGTCTCCCTCCATCACTCGAGTCCCCAGTGCCTCTCCTACTGCACCCTGATGCGTGTCCTGCTCAGGCGTTCACTGCTCTGATGCTTTGTGGCTGGACGGTGACTCTACGGCTGTTTTTCTACGCGGTCTGTCCTTGCGCTCCGCATGGGCACAAGAGTTGGCTCCATGCCGACACACCCACTCCACCAATGAACCACAGGCACTCAAGCTGTCCGCACGCATGCTCAGTGAGGGAGTGGAGATTGCGGCATTTCCAGACAGGCGTTGGGGTTTGGAGAGCAGGAGGAGCGGTCCGAATGTCAGCAAAAGGACGATAGGCGATGGGTTTGGGGACAAAGCAGGGCTGTTCCGGGAATTGAACCCGGGACCTCTCGCACCCAAAGCGAGAATCATACCACTAGACTAAACAGCCGATGCCCTGAAGAAGTGACCCTGAATAGCGGGTCGCCCTAACACAACGCACTCTGCCTTGCGGGACACCTCCTCCATCTTTTCTCCCTCCATCACTCGAGTCCCCAGTGCCTCTCCTACTGCACCCTGATGCGTGTCCTGCTCAGGCGTTCACTGCTCTGATGCTTTGTGGCTGTGCAGTGACTCTACTGCTGTTTTTCTACGCGGTCTGTCCTTGCGCTCCGCATGGACACAAGACTTGCCTCCATGCCGACACACCCACTGCACCAATGAAACACAGGCACTCAAGCTGTCCGCACGCACGCTCAGTGAGGGAGTGGAGATTGCGGCATCGCCAGCAAGGCGTTGGGGTTTGGAGAGCAGCAGGAGCGGTCCGAATGTCAGCAAAAGGACGATAGGCGATGGGTTTGGGGACAAAGCAGGGCTGTTCCGGGAATTGAACCCGGGACCTCTCGCACCCAAAGCGAGAATCATACCACTAGACTAAACAGCCGATGCCCTGAAGAAGTGACCCTGAATAGCGGGTCCCCCTAACACAACGCACTCTTCCTTGCGGGACGCCTCCTCCATCATTTCTCCCTCCATCACGCGACTGCACAGTGCCTCTCCTACTGCACCCTGATGCGTGTCCTGCTCAGGCGTTCACTGCTGTGATGCTTTGTGGCTGGACGGTGACTCTACTGCTGTTTTTCTACGCGGTCTGTTCTTGCGCTCCGCATGGGCACAAGAGTTGGCTCCATGCCGACACACCCACTACCCCAATGAAATACAGGCACACAAGCTGTCCGCACGCATGCTCAGTGAGGGAGTCGAGACTGTGGCGTCGCCAGGCAGGCTTTGGCGTTGAGAGAGCAGGAGGAGCGGTCCGAATGTCAGCAAAAGGACGATAGGCGATGGGTTTGGGGACAAAGCAGGGCTGTTCCGGGAATTGAACCCGGGACCTCTCGCACCCTAAGCGAGAATCATACCACTAGACTAAACAGCCGATGCCATGAAGAAGTGACCCTGCGCAGCGGGTCCCCCCAACACAACGCACTCTGCCTTGCGGGACGCCTCCTCCATCTTGTCTCCCTTCACCACGCGACTTCACAGTGCCTCCCCTACTGCACCCTGATGCGTGTCCTGCCCAGGCGTTCACTGCTGTGATGCTTTGTGGATGGACGGTGACTCTACTGCTGTTTTTCTACGCGGTCTGTCCTTGCGCTCCGCATGGGCACAAGAGTTGGCTCCATGCCGACACACCCACTCCACCAATGAACCACAGGCACTCAAGCTCTCCGCACGCATGCTCAGTGAGGGAGTGGAGATTGCGGCATTTCCAGACAGGCGTTGGGGTTTGGAGAGCAGGAGGAGCGGTCCGAATGTCAGCAAAAGGACGATAGGCGATGGGTTTGGGGACAAAGCAGGGCTGTTCCGGGAATTGAACCCGGGACCTCTCGCACCCTAAGCGAGAATCATACCACTAGACTAAACAGCCGATGCCCTGAAGAAGTGACCCTGAATAGCGGGTCCCCCTAACACAACGCACTCTTCCTTGCGGGACACCTCCTCCATCTTTTCTCCCTCCATCACACGACTGCACAGTGCCTCTCCTACTGCACCCTGATGCGTGTCCTGCTCAGGCGTTCACTGCTCTGATGCTTTGTGGCTGGACGGTGACTCTACTGCTGTTTTTCTACGCGGTCTGTTCTTGCGCTCCGCATGGGCACAAGAGTTGGCTCCATGCCGACACACCCACTACACCAATGAACAGCAGGCAGTCAAGCTGTCCGCACGCATGCTCAGTGAGGGAGTCGAGACTGTGGCGTCGCCAGGCAGGCTTTGGCGTTGAGAGAGCAGGAGGAGCGGTCCGAATGTCAGCAAAAGGACGATAGGCGATGGGTTTGGGGACAAAGCAGGGCTGTTCCGGGAATTGAACCCGGGACCTCTCGCACCCAAAGCGAGAATCATACCACTAGACTAAACAGCCGATGCCCTGAAGAAGTGACCCTGAATAGCGGGTCCCCCTAACACAACGCACTCTTCCTTGCGGGACACCTCCTCCATCTTGTCTCCCTCCATCACTCGAGTCCCCAGTGCCTCTCCTACTGCACCCTGATGCGTGTCCTGCTCAGGCGTTCACTGCTCTGATGCTTTGTGGCTGGACGGTGACTCTACTGCTGTTTTTCTACGCGGTCTGTTCTTGCGCTCCGCATGGGCACAAGAGTTGGCTCCATGCCGACACACCCACTCCACCAATGAAACACAGGCACACAAGCTGTCCGCACGCATGCTCAGTGAGGGAGTGGAGATTGTGGCGTCGCCAGGCAGGCTTTGGCGTTGAGAGAGCAAGGGGAGCGGTCCGAATGGCAGCAAAAGGACGATAGGCGATGGGTTTGGGGACAAAGCAGGGCTGTTCCGGGAATTGAACCCGGGACCTCTCGCACCCAAAGCGAGAATCATACCACTAGACTAAACAGCCGATGCCATGAAGAAGTGACCCTGAATAGCGGGTCCCCCCAACACAACGCACTCTGCTTTGCGGGACACCTCCTCCATCTTTTCTCCCTCCATCACGCGACTGCACAGTGCCTCTCCTACTGCACCCTGATGCGTGTCCTGCTCAGGCGTTCACTGCTCTGATGCTTTGTGGCTGTGCAGTGACTCTACTGCTGTTTTTCTACGCGGTCTGTCCTTGCGCTCCGCATGGGCACAAGAGTTGGCTCCATGCCGACACACCCACTACACCAATGAAATACAGGCACTCAAGCTCTCCCCATGCATGGTCAGTGAGGGAGTGGAGATTGTGGCGTCGCCAGGCAGGCTTTGGCGTTGAGAGAGCAGGAGGAGCGGTCCGAATGTCAGCAAAAGGACGATAGGCGATGGGTTTGGGGACAAAGCAGGGCTGTTCCGGGAATTGAACCCGGGACCTCTCGCACCCTAAGCGAGAATCATACCACTAGACTAAACAGCCGATGCCATGAAGAAGTGACCCTGCGCAGCGGGTCCCCCCAACACAACGCACTCTGCCTTGCGGGACGCCTCCTCCATCTTGTCTCCCTTCACCACGAGACTTCACAGTGCCTCCCCTACTGCACCCTGATGCGTGTCCTGCTCAGGCGTTCACTGCTGTGATGCTTTGTGGATGGACGGTGACTCTACTGCTGTTTTTCTACGCGGTCTGTCCTTGCGCTCCGCATGGGCACAAGAGTTGGCTCCATGCCGACACACCCACTGCACCAATGAACCACAGGCACTCAAGCTCTCCGCACGCATGCTCAGTGAGGGAGTGGAGATTGCGGCATTTCCAGACAGGCGTTGGGGTTTGGAGAGCAGGAGGAGCGGTCCGAATGTCAGCAAAAGGACGATAGGCGATGGGTTTGGGGACAAAGCAGGGCTGTTCCGGGAATTGAACCCGGGACCTCTCGCACCCTAAGCGAGAATCATACCACTAGACTAAACAGCCGATGCCATGAAGAAGTGACCCTGAATAGCGGGTCCCCCCAACACAACGCACTCTGCCTTGCGGGACGCCTCCTCCATCTTGTCTCCCTTCACCACGCGACTTCACAGTGCCTCCCCTACTGCACCCTGATGCGTGTCCTGCTCAGGCGTTCACTGCTGTGATGCTTTGTGGCTGGACGGTGACTCTACTGCTGTTTTCCTACGCGGTCTGTCCTTGCGCTCCGCATGGGCACAAGAGTTGCCTCCATGCCGACACACCCACTGCAGCAATGAACCACAGGCACTCAAGCTCTCCGCACGCATGCTCAGTGAGGGAGTGGAGATTGCGGCATTTCCAGACAGGCGTTGGGGTTTGGATAGCAGGAGGAGCGGTCCGAATGTCAGCAAAAGGACGATAGGCGATGGGTTTGGGGACAAAGCAGGGCTGTTCCGGGAATTGAACCCGGGACCTCTCGCACCCTAAGCGAGAATCATACCACTAGACTAAACAGCCGATGCCATGAAGAAGTGACCCTAAATAGCGGGTCCCCCCAACACAACGCACTCTGCCTTGCGGGACGCCTCCTCCATCTTGTCTCCCTTCACCACGCGACTTCACAGTGCCTCCCCTACTGCACCCTGATGCGTGTCCTGCTCAGGCGTTCACTGCTGTGATGCTTTGTGGCTGGACGGTGACTCTACTGCTGTTTTTCTACGCGGTCTGTCCTTGCGCTCCGCATGGGCACAAGACTTGCCTCCATGCCGACACACCCACTCCACCAATGAAACACAGGCACACAAGCTGTCCGCACGCATGCTCAGTGAGGGAGTGGAGATTGTGGCGTCGCCAGGCAGGCTTTGGCGTTGAGAGAGCAAGGGGAGCGGTCCGAATGGCAGCAAAAGGACGATAGGCGATGGGTTTGGGGACAAAGCAGGGCTGTTCCGGGAATTGAACCCGGGACCTCTCGCACCCAAAGCGAGAATCATACCACTAGACTAAACAGCCGATGCCATGAAGAAGTGACCCTGAATAGCGGGTCCCCCCAACACAACGCACTCTGCTTTGCGGGACACCTCCTCCATCTTGTCTCCCTTCACCACGCGACTGCACAGTGCCTCTCCTACTGCACCCTGATGCGTGTCCTGCTCAGGCGTTCACTGCTCTGATGCTTTGTGGCTGTGCAGTGACTCTACTGCTGTTTTTCTACGCGGTCTGTCCTTGCGCTCCGCATGGGCACAAGAGTTGGCTCCATGCCGACACACCCACTACACCAATGAAATACAGGCACTCAAGCTCTCCCCATGCATGGTCAGTGAGGGAGTGGAGATTGTGGCGTCGCCAGGCAGGCTTTGGCGTTGAGAGAGCAGGAGGAGCGGTCCGAATGTCAGCAAAAGGACGATAGGCGATGGGTTTGGGGACAAAGCAGGGCTGTTCCGGGAATTGAACCCGGGACCTCTCGCACCCTAAGCGAGAATCATACCACTAGACTAAACAGCCGATGCCATGAAGAAGTGACCCTGCGCAGCGGGTCCCCCCAACACAACGCACTCTGCCTTGCGGGACGCCTCCTCCATCTTGTCTCCCTTCACCACGCGACTTCACAGTGCCTCTCCTACTGCACCCTGATGCGTGTCCTGCTCAGGCGTTCCCTGCTCTGATGCTTTGTGGCTGCGGGGTGTTTCTACTGCTGTTTTTCTACGCAGTCTGTCCTTGTGCTCCGCATGGGCACAAGAGTTGGCTCCATGCCGACACACCCACTGCAGCAATGAAACACAGGCACTCAAGCTGTCCCCATGCATGCTCAGTGAGGGAGTGGAGATTGCGACGTCGCCAGGCAGGCGTTGGCGTTGAGAGAGCAGGAGGAGCGGTCCGAATGTCAGCAAAAGGACGATAGGCGATGGGTTTGGGGACAAAGCAGGGCTGTTCCGGGAATTGAACCCGGGACCTCTCGCACCCTAAGCGAGAATCATACCACTAGACTAAACAGCCGATGCGCTGAAGAAGTGACCCTGCGCAGCGGGGGCCCCCAACACAACGCACTCTGCCTTGCGGGACACCTCCTCCATCTTGTCTCCCTCCATGACGCGAATCCCCAGTGCCTCTCCTACTGCACCCTGATGCGTGTCCTGCTCAGGCGTTCACTGCTGTGATGCTTTGTGGATGGACGGTGACTCTACTGCTGTTTTTCTACGCGGTCTGTCCTTGCGCTCCGCATGGACACAAGAGTTGGCTCCATGCCGACACACCCACTGCACCAACGAAACACAGGCACTCAAGCTGTCCGCACGCACGCTCAGTGAGGGAGTGGAGATTGCGGCATCGCCAGGCAGGCGTTGGGGTTTGGAGAGCAGGAGGAGCGGTCCGAATGTCAGCAAAAGGACGATAGGCGATGGGTTTGGGGACAAAGCAGGGCTGTTCCGGGAATTGAACCCGGGACCTCTCGCACCCTAAGCGAGAATCATACCACTAGACTAAACAGCCGATGCCCTGAAGAAGTGACCCTGAATAGCGGGTCCCCCTAACACAACGCACTCTTCCTTGCGGGACACCTCCTCCATCTTGTCTCCCTCCATCACGCGACTGCACAGTGCCTCTCCTACTGCACCCTGATGCGTGTCCTGCTCAGGCGTTCACTGCTGTGATGCTTTGTGGCTGGACGGTGACTCTACTGCTGTTTTTCTGCGCGGTCTGTCCTTGCGCTCCGCATGGGCACAAGAGTTGCCTCCATGCCGACACACCCACTGCACCAATGAACCACAGGCACACAAGCTGTACGCACGCATGGTCAGTGAGGGAGTGGAGATTGTGGCGTCGCCAGGCAGGCTTTGGCGTTGAGAGAGCAAGGGGAGCGGTCCGAATGTCAGCAAAAGGACGATAGGCGATGGGTTTGGGGACAAAGCAGGGCTGTTCCGGGAATTGAACCCGGGACCTCTCGCACCCTAAGCGAGAATCATACCACTAGACTAAACAGCCGATGCCATGAAGAAGTGACCCTGCGCAGCGGGGGCCCCCAACACAACGCGCTCTGCCTTGCGGGACATCTCCTCCATCTTGTCTCCCTCCATCACGCGAACCCCAGTGCCTCTTTCATTGCACCCTGATGCGTGTCCTGCACAGGCGTTCGCTGCTGTGATGCTTTGTGGCTGCGCCGCGAGGCTACTGCTCTTTTTCTACGCAGTCTGTCCCTGCGCTCCGCATGGGCACAAGAGTTGGCTCCATGCCGACACACCCACTCCACCAATGAACAACAGGCGCTCAAGCTGTACGCACGCATGCTCAGTGAGGGAGTGGAGATTGTGGCGTCGCCAGGCAGGCTTTGGCGTTGAGAGAGCAAGGGGAGCGGTCCGAATGGCAGCAAAAGGACGATAGGCGATGGGTTTGGGGACAAAGCAGGGCTGTTCCGGGAATTGAACCCGGGACCTCTCGCACCCTAAGCGAGAATCATACCACTAGACTAAACAGCCGATGCCCTGAAGAAGTGACCCTGCGCAGCGGGTCCCCCTAACACAACGCACTCTTCCTTGCGGGACGCCTCCTCCATCATTTCTCCCTCCATCACGCGACTGCACAGTGCCTCTCCTACTGCACCCTGATGCGTGTCCTGCTCAGGCGTTCACTGCTGTGATGCTTTGTGGCTGGACGGTGACTCTACTGCTGTTTTTCTACGCGGTCTGTTCTTGCGCTCCGCATGGGCACAAGAGTTGGCTCCATGCCGACACACCCACTACCCCAATGAAATACAGGCACACAAGCTGTCCGCACGCATGCTCAGTGAGGGAGTCGAGACTGTGGCGTCGCCAGGCAGGCTTTGGCGTTGAGAGAGCAGGAGGAGCGGTCCGAATGTCAGCAAAAGGACGATAGGCGATGGGTTTGGGGACAAAGCAGGGCTGTTCCGGGAATTGAACCCGGGACCTCTCGCACCCAAAGCGAGAATCATACCACTAGACTAAACAGCCGATGCCCTGAAGAAGTGACCCTGCGCAGCGGGGGCCCCCAACACAACGCACTCTGCTTTGCGGGACACCTCCTCCATCTTGTCTCCCTTCACCACGCGAATCCGCAGTGCCTCTCCTACTGCACCCTGATGCGTGTCCTGCTCAGGCGTTCACTGCTCTGATGCTTTGTGGCTGCGGGGTGACTCTACTGCTGTTTTCCTACGCGGTCTGTCCTTGTGCTCCGCATGGGCACAAGAGTTGGCTCCATTCCGACACACCCACTGCACCAATGAAACACAGGCACTCAAGCTCTCCCCATGCATGCTCAGTGAGGGAGTGGAGATTGTGGCGTCGCCAGGCAGGCGTTGGGGTTTGGAGAGCAGGAGGAGCGGTCCGAATGTCAGCAAAAGGACGATAGGCGATGGGTTTGGGGACAAAGCAGGGCTGTTCCGGGAATTGAACCCGGGACCTCTCGCACCCTAAGCGAGAATCATACCACTAGACTAAACAGCCGATGCCCTGAAGAAGTGACCCTGCGCAGCGGGGGCCCCCAACACAACGCACTCTGCTTTGCGGGACACCTCCTCCATCTTGTCTCCCTTCACCACGCGAATCCGCAGTGCCTCTCCTACTGCACCCTGATGCGTGTCCTGCTCAGGCGTTCACTGCTCTGATGCTTTGTGGCTGCGGGGTGACTCTACTGCTGTTTTCCTACGCGGTCTGTCCTTGTGCTCCGCATGGGCACAAGAGTTGGCTCCATTCCGACACACCCACTGCACCAATGAAACACAGGCACTCAAGCTCTCCGCGGATACATGCTCAGTGAGGGAGTGGAGATTGCGGCGTCGCCAGACAGGCGTTGGGGTTTGGAGAGCAGGAGGAGCGGTCCGAATGTCAAGAAAAGGACGATAGGCGATGGGTTTGGGGGCAAAGCAGGGCTGTTCCGGGAATTGAACCCGGGACCTCTCGCACCCTAAGCGAGAATCATACCACTAGACTAAACAGCCGATGCCCTGAAGAAGTGACCCTGCGCAGCGGGTCCCCCTAACACAAAGCCCTCTGCCTTGCGGGACACCTCCTCCATCTTATCTCCCTCCATCACGCGAGTCCCCAGTGCCTCTTTTATTGCACCCTGATGCGTGTCCTGCTCAGGCGTTCGCTGCTGTGATGCTTTGTGGCTGCGGGGTGTTTCTACTGCTGTTTTTCTACGCAGTCTGTCCTTGTGCTCTGCATGGGCACAAGAGTTGGCTCCATGCCGACACACCCACTCCACCAATGAACAACAGGCACTCAAGCTCTCCCCATGCATGCTCAGTGAGGGAGTGGAGATTGTGGCGTCGCCAGGCAGGCTTTGGCGTTGAGAGAGCAGGAGGAGCGGCCCGAATGTCAGCAAAAGGACGATAGGCGATGGGTTTGGGGACAAAGCAGGGCTGTTCCGGGAATTGAACCCGGGACCTCTCGCACCCTAAGCGAGAATCATACCACTAGACTAAACAGCCGATGCCCTGAAGAAGTGACCCTGCGCAGCGGGTCCCCCTAACACAAAGCCCTCTGCCTTGCGGGACACCTCCTCCATCTTATCTCCCTCCATCACGCGAGTCCCCAGTGCCTCTTTTATTGCACCCTGATGCGTGTCCTGCACAGGCGTTCGCTGCTGTGATGCTTTGTGGCTGCGGGGTGTTTCTACTGCTGTTTTTCTACGCAGTCTGTCCTTGTGCTCCGCATGGGCACAAGAGTTGGCTCCATGCCGACACACCCACTGCAGCAATGAACCACAGGCACTCAAGCTGTCCCCATGCATGCTCAGTGAGGGAGTGGAGATTGCGACGTCGCCAGGCAGGCGTTGGGGTTGAGAGAGCAGGAGGAGCGGTCCGAATGTCAGCAAAAGGACGATAGGCGATGGGTTTGGGGACAAAGCAGGGCTGTTCCGGGAATTGAACCCGGGACCTCTCGCACCCTAAGCGAGAATCATACCACTAGACTAAACAGCCGATGCGCTGAAGAAGTGACCCTGCGCAGCGGGGGCCCCCAACACAACGCACTCTGCCTTGCGGGACACCTCCTCCATCTTTTCTCCCTCCATCACGCGACTGCACAGTCCCTCTTTCATTGCAGCCTGATGCGTGTCCTGCACAGGCGTTCGCTGCTGTGATGCTTTGTGGCTGCGCCGCGAGGCTACTCCTGTTTTTCTACGCAGTCTGTCCCTGCGCTCCGCATGGGCACAAGAGTTGGCTCCATGCCGACACACCCACTCCACCAATGAACAACAGGCACTCAAGCTCTCCCCATGCATGCTCAGTGAGGGAGTGGAGATTGTGGCGTCGCCAGGCAGGCTTTGGCGTTGAGAGAGCAGGAGGAGCGGTCCGAATGTCAGCAAAAGGACGATAGGCGATGGGTTTGGGGACAAAGCAGGGCTGTTCCGGGAATTGAACCCGGGACCTCTCGCACCCTAAGCGAGAATCATACCACTAGACTAAACAGCCGATGCCCTGAAGAAGTGACCCTGCGCAGCGGGGGCCCCTAACACAACGCACTCTTCCTTGCGGGACACCTCCTCCATCTTGTCTCCCTCCATCACGCGACTGCACAGTGCCTCTCCTACTGCACCCTGATGCGTGTCCTGCTCAGGCGTTCACTGCTGTGATGCTTTGTGGATGGACGGTGACTCCACTGCTGTTTTTCTACGCGGTCTGTCCTTGTGCTCTGCATGGGCACAAGAGTTGGCTCCATGCCGACACACCCACTCCACCAATGAAACACAGGCACTCAAGCTCTCCGCGGATACATGCTCAGTGAGGGAGTGGAGATTGCGGCGTCGCCAGACAGGCGTTGGGGTTTGGAGAGCAGGAGGAGCGGTCCGAATGTCAAGAAAAGGACGATAGGCGATGGGTTTGGGGGCAAAGCAGGGCTGTTCCGGGAATTGAACCCGGGACCTCTCGCACCCTAAGCGAGAATCATACCACTAGACTAAACAGCCGATGCCCTGAAGAAGTGACCCTGCGCAGCGGGTCCCCCTAACACAAAGCCCTCTGCCTTGCGGGACACCTCCTCCATCTTATCTCCCTCCATCACGCGAGTCCCCAGTGCCTCTTTTATTGCACCCTGATGCGTGTCCTGCTCAGGCGTTCGCTGCTGTGATGCTTTGTGGCTGCGGGGTGTTTCTACTGCTGTTTTTCTACGCAGTCTGTCCTTGTGCTCCGCATGGGCACAAGAGTTGGCTCCATGCCGACACACCCACTGCAGCAATGAACCACAGGCACTCAAGCTGTCCCCATGCATGCTCAGTGAGGGAGTGGAGATTGCGACGTCGCCAGGCAGGCGTTGGGGTTGAGAGAGCAGGAGGAGCGGTCCGAATGTCAGCAAAAGGACGATAGGCGATGGGTTTGGGGACAAAGCAGGGCTGTTCCGGGAATTGAACCCGGGACCTCTCGCACCCTAAGCGAGAATCATACCACTAGACTAAACAGCCGATGCGCTGAAGAAGTGACCCTGCGCAGCGGGGGCCCCTAACACAACGCACTCTGCCTTGCGGGACACCTCCTCCATCTTTTCTCCCTCCATCACGCGACTGCACAGTCCCTCTTTCATTGCAGCCTGATGCGTGTCCTGCACAGGCGTTCGCTGCTGTGATGCTTTGTGGCTGCGCCGCGAGGCTACTCCTGTTTTTCTACGCAGTCTGTCCCTGCGCTCCGCATGGGCACAAGAGTTGGCTCCATGCCGACACACCCACTCCACCAATGAACAACAGGCACTCAAGCTCTCCCCATGCATGCTCAGTGAGGGAGTGGAGATTGTGGCGTCGCCAGGCAGGCTTTGGCGTTGAGAGAGCAGGAGGAGCGGTCCGAATGTCAGCAAAAGGACGATAGGCGATGGGTTTGGGGACAAAGCAGGGCTGTTCCGGGAATTGAACCGGGGACCTCTCGCACCCTAAGCGAGAATCATACCACTAGACTAAACAGCCGATGCCCTGAAGAAGTGACCCTGCGCAGCGGGGGCCCCCAACACAACGCACTCTGCCTTGCGGGACACCTCCTCCATCTTGTCTCCCTTCACCACGCGAATCCCCAGTGCCTCTCCTACTGCACCCTGATGCGTGTCCTGTTCAGGCGTTCGCTGCTCTGATGCTTTGTGGCTGCGGGGTGACTCTACTGCTGTTTTCCTACGCGGTCTGTCCTTGTGCTCCGCATGGGCACAAGAGTTGGCTCCATGCCGACACACCCACTGCACCAATGAACAACAGGCACTCAAGCTCTCCCCATGCATGCTCAGTGAGGGAGTGGAGATTGTGGCGTCGCCAGGCAGGCTTTGGCGTTGAGAGAGCAGGAGGAGCGGTCCGAATGTCAGCAAAAGGACGATAGGCGATGGGTTTGGGGACAAAGCAGGGCTGTTCCGGGAATTGAACCCGGGACCTCTCGCACCCTAAGCGAGAATCATACCACTAGACTAAACAGCCGATGCCCTGAAGAAGTGACCCTGCGCAGCGGGGGCCCCTAACACAACGCACTCTTCCTTGCGGGACACCTCCTCCATCTTTTCTCCCTCCATCACGCGACTGCACAGTGCCTCTCCTACTGCACCCTGATGCGTGTCCTGCTCAGGCGTTCACTGCTGTGATGCTTTGTGGATGGACGGTGACTCCACTGCTGTTTTCCTACGCGGTCTGTCCTTGTGCTCTGCATGGGCACAAGAGTTGGCTCCATGCCGACACACCCACTGCACCAATGAACCACAGGCACTCAAGCTCTCCGCGGATACATGCTCAGTGAGGGAGTGGAGATTGCGGCGTCGCCAGACAGGCGTTCGGGTTTGGAGAGCAGGAGGAGCGGTCCGAATGTCAAGAAAAGGACGATAGGCGATGGGTTTGGGGACAAAGCAGGGCTGTTCCGGGAATTGAACCCGGGACCTCTCGCACCCTAAGCGAGAATCATACCACTAGACTAAACAGCCGATGCGCTGAAGAAGTGACCCTGCGCAGCGGGGTCCCCCTAACACAAAGCCCTCTGCCTTGCGGGACACCTCCTCCATCTTATCTCCCTCCATCACGCGAGTCCCCAGTGCCTCTTTTATTGCACCCTGATGCGTGTCCTGCTCAGGCGTTCGCTGCTGTGATGCTTTGTGGCTGCGGGGTGTTTCTACTGCTGTTTTTCTACGCAGTCTGTCCTTGTGCTCTGCATGGGCACAAGAGTTGGCTCCATGCCGACACACCCACTCCACCAATGAACAACAGGCACTCAAGCTCTCCCCATGCATGCTCAGTGAGGGAGTGGAGATTGTGGCGTCGCCAGGCAGGCTTTGGCGTTGAGAGAGCAGGAGGAGCGGCCCGAATGTCAGCAAAAGGACGATAGGCGATGGGTTTGGGGACAAAGCAGGGCTGTTCCGGGAATTGAACCCGGGACCTCTCGCACCCTAAGCGAGAATCATACCACTAGACTAAACAGCCGATGCCCTGAAGAAGTGACCCTGCGCAGCGGGTCCCCCTAACACAAAGCCCTCTGCCTTGCGGGACACCTCCTCCATCTTATCTCCCTCCATCACGCGAGTCCCCAGTGCCTCTTTTATTGCACCCTGATGCGTGTCCTGCACAGGCGTTCGCTGCTGTGATGCTTTGTGGCTGCGGGGTGTTTCTACTGCTGTTTTTCTACGCAGTCTGTCCTTGTGCTCCGCATGGGCACAAGAGTTGGCTCCATGCCGACACACCCACTGCAGCAATGAACCACAGGCACTCAAGCTGTCCCCATGCATGCTCAGTGAGGGAGTGGAGATTGCGACGTCGCCAGGCAGGCGTTGGGGTTGAGAGAGCAGGAGGAGCGGTCCGAATGTCAGCAAAAGGACGATAGGCGATGGGTTTGGGGACAAAGCAGGGCTGTTCCGGGAATTGAACCCGGGACCTCTCGCACCCTAAGCGAGAATCATACCACTAGACTAAACAGCCGATGCGCTGAAGAAGTGACCCTGCGCAACGGGGGCCCCTAACACAACGCACTCTGCCTTGCGGGACACCTCCTCCATCTTTTCTCCCTCCATCACGCGACTGCACAGTCCCTCTTTCATTGCAGCCTGATGCGTGTCCTGCACAGGCGTTCGCTGCTGTGATGCTTTGTGGATGGACGGTGACTCCACTGCTGTTTTTCTACGCGGTCTGTCCTTGTGCTCTGCATGGGCACAAGAGTTGGCTCCATGCCGACACACCCACTGCACCAATGAACCACAGGCACTCAAGCTCTCCCCATGCATGCTCAGTGAGGGAGTGGAGATTGCGGCGTCGCCAGGCAGGCGTTGGGGTTTGGAGAGCAGGAGGAGCGGTCCGAATGTCAGCAAAAGGACGATAGGCGATGGGTTTGGGGACAAAGCAGGGCTGTTCCGGGAATTGAACCCGGGACCTCTCGCACCCTAAGCGAGAATCATACCACTAGACTAAACAGCCGATGCGCTGAAGAAGTGACCCTGCGCAGCGGGGTCCCCCTAACACAACGCACTCTGCCTTGCGGGACGCCTCCTCCATCTTGTCTCCCTTCACCACGCGACTTGACAGTGCCTCTCCCATTGCACCCTGATGCGTGTCCTGTTCAGGCATTCGCTGCTGTGATGCTTTGTGGCTGCGGGGTGTTTCTACTGCTGTTTTTCTACGCGGTCTGTCCTTGCGCTCCGCATGGGCACAAGAGTTGGCTCCATGCCGACACACCCACTACACCAATGAACCACAGGCACACAAGCTGTCCGCACGCATGCTCAGTGAGGGAGTCGAGATTGTGGCGTCGCCAGGCAGGCGTTGGGGTTGAGAGAGCAAGAGGAGCGGTCCGAATGTCAGCAAAAGGACGATAGGCGATGAGTTTGGGGACAAAGCAGGGCTGTTCCGGGAATTGAACCCGGGACCTCTCGCACCCTAAGCGAGAATCATACCACTAGACTAAACAGCCGATGCTCTGAAGAAGTGACCCTGCGCAGCGGGTCCCCCCGGCACAACGCACTCTGCCTTGCGGGACACCTCCTCCATCTTGTCTCCCTTCATCGCGCGAATCCCCAGTGCCTCTCCTATCGCACCCTGATGCGTATCCTGCTCAGGCGTTCGCTGCTGTGATGCTTTGTGGATGGACGGTGACTCCACTGCTGTTTTTCTACGCGGTCTGTCCTTGCGCTCCGCATGGGCACAAGAGTTGGCTCCATGCCGACACACCCACTACACCAATGAACAACAGGCACACAAGCTGTCCGCACGCATGCTCAGTGAGGGAGTCGAGATTGTGGCGTCGCCAGGCAGGCTTTGGCGTTGAGAGAGCAGGAGGAGCGGTCCGAATGTCAGCAAAAGGACGATAGGCGATGGGTTTGGGGACAAAGCAGGGCTGTTCCGGGAATTGAACCAGGGACCTCTCGCACCCTAAGCGAGAATCATACCACTAGACTAAACAGCCGATGCCATGAAGAAGTGACCCTGCGCAGCGGGGGCCCCTAACACAACGCACTCTGCCTTGCGGGACACCTCCTCCATCTTGTCTCCCTCCATCACGCGAGTCCCCAGTGCCTCTTTTATTGCACCCTGATGCGTGTCCTGCTCAGGCGTTCGCTGCTGTGATGCTTTGTGGCTGCGGGGTGTTTCTACTGCTGTTTTTCTACGCAGTCTGTCCTTGTGCTCTGCATGGGCACAAGAGTTGGCTCCATGCCGACACACCCACTCCACCAATGAACAACAGGCACTCAAGCTCTCCCCATGCATGCTCAGTGAGGGAGTGGAGATTGTGGCGTCGCCAGGCAGGCTTTGGCGTTGAGAGAGCAGGAGGAGCGGCCCGAATGTCAGCAAAAGGACGATAGGCGATGGGTTTGGGGACAAAGCAGGGCTGTTCCGGGAATTGAACCCGGGACCTCTCGCACCCTAAGCGAGAATCATACCACTAGACTAAACAGCCGATGCCCTGAAGAAGTGACCCTGCGCAGCGGGTCCCCCTAACACAAAGCCCTCTGCCTTGCGGGACACCTCCTCCATCTTATCTCCCTCCATCACGCGAGTCCCCAGTGCCTCTTTTATTGCACCCTGATGCGTGTCCTGCTCAGGCGTTCGCTGCTGTGATGCTTTGTGGCTGCGGGGTGTTTCTACTGCTGTTTTTCTACGCAGTCTGTCCTTGTGCTCCGCATGGGCACAAGAGTTGGCTCCATGCCGACACACCCACTGCACCAATGAACCACAGGCACTCAAGCTCTCCCCATGCATGCTCAGTGAGGGAGTGGAGATTGCGACGTCGCCAGGCAGGCGTTGGGGTTGAGAGAGCAGGAGGAGCGGTCCGAATGTCAGCAAAAGGACGATAGGCGATGGGTTTGGGGACAAAGCAGGGCTGTTCCGGGAATTGAACCCGGGACCTCTCGCACCCTAAGCGAGAATCATACCACTAGACTAAACAGCCGATGCGCTGAAGAAGTGACCCTGCGCAGCGGGGGCCCCCAACACAACGCACTCTGCCTTGCGGGACACCTCCTCCATCTTTTCTCCCTCCATCACGCGACTGCACAGTCCCTCTTTCATTGCAGCCTGATGCGTGTCCTGCACAGGCGTTCGCTGCTGTGATGCTTTGTGGCTGCGCCGCGAGGCTACTCCTGTTTTTCTACGCAGTCTGTCCCTGCGCTCCGCATGGGCACAAGAGTTGGCTCCATGCCGACACACCCACTGCAGCAATGAACCACAGGCACTCAAGCTCTCTGCATGCATGCTCAGTGATGGAGTGGAGATTGTGGCGTCGCCAGGCAGGCTTTGGCGTTGAGAGAGCAGGAGGAGCGGTCCGAATGTCAGCAAAAGGACGATAGGCGATGGGTTTGGGGACAAAGCAGGGCTGTTCCGGGAATTGAACCCGGGACCTCTCGCACCCTAAGCGAGAATCATACCACTAGACTAAACAGCCGATGCCCTGAAGAAGTGACCCTGCGCAGCGGGGGCCCCTAACACAACGCACTCTTCCTTGCGGGACACCTCCTCCATCTTTTCTCCCTCCATCACGCGACTGCACAGTGCCTCTCCTACTGCACCCTGATGCGTATCCTGCTCAGGCGTTCACTGCTGTGATGCTTTGTGGATGGACGGTGACTCCACTGCTGTTTTTCTACGCGGTCTGTCCTTGTGCTCTGCATGGGCACAAGAGTTGGCTCCATGCCGACACACTCACTGCACCAATGAACCACAGGCACTCAAGCTCTCCCCATGCATGCTCAGTGAGGGAGTGGAGATTGCGGCGTCGCCAGGCAGGCGTTGGGGTTTGGAGAGCAGGAGGAGCGGTCCGAATGTCAGCAAAAGGACGATAGGCGATGGGTTTGGGGACAAAGCAGGGCTGTTCCGGGAATTGAACCCGGGACCTCTCGCACCCTAAGCGAGAATCATACCACTAGACTAAACAGCCGATGCGCTGAAGAAGTGACCCTGCGCAGCGGGGTCCCCCTAACACAACGCACTCTGCCTTGCGGGACGCCTCCTCCATCTTGTCTCCCTTCACCACGCGACTTGACAGTGCCTCTCCCATTGCACCCTGATGCGTGTCCTGTTCAGGCATTCGCTGCTGTGATGCTTTGTGGCTGCGGGGTGTTTCTACTGCTGTTTTTCTACGCAGTCTGTCCCTGCGCTCCGCATGGGCACAAGAGTTGGCTCCATGCCGACACACCCACTGCAGCAATGAACCACAGGCACTCAAGCTCTCTGCATGCATGCTCAGTGATGGAGTGGAGATTGTGGCGTCGCCAGGCAGGCTTTGGCGTTGAGAGAGCAGGAGGAGCGGTCCGAATGTCAGCAAAAGGACGATAGGCGATGGGTTTGGGGACAAAGCAGGGCTGTTCCGGGAATTGAACCCGGGACCTCTCGCACCCTAAGCGAGAATCATACCACTAGACTAAACAGCCGATGCCCTGAAGAAGTGACCCTGCGCAGCGGGGGCCCCTAACACAACGCACTCTTCCTTGCGGGACACCTCCTCCATCTTTTCTCCCTCCATCACGCGACTGCACAGTGCCTCTCCTACTGCACCCTGATGCGTATCCTGCTCAGGCGTTCACTGCTGTGATGCTTTGTGGATGGACGGTGACTCCACTGCTGTTTTTCTACGCGGTCTGTCCTTGTGCTCTGCATGGGCACAAGAGTTGGCTCCATGCCGACACACCCACTGCACCAATGAACCACAGGCACTCAAGCTCTCCCCATGCATGCTCAGTGAGGGAGTGGAGATTGCGGCGTCGCCAGGCAGGCGTTGGGGTTTGGAGAGCAGGAGGAGCGGTCCGAATGTCAGCAAAAGGACGATAGGCGATGGGTTTGGGGACAAAGCAGGGCTGTTCCGGGAATTGAACCCGGGACCTCTCGCACCCTAAGCGAGAATCATACCACTAGACTAAACAGCCGATGCGCTGAAGAAGTGACCCTGCGCAGCGGGGTCCCCCTAACACAACGCACTCTGCCTTGCGGGACGCCTCCTCCATCTTGTCTCCCTTCACCACGCGACTTGACAGTGCCTCTCCCATTGCACCCTGATGCGTGTCCTGTTCAGGCATTCGCTGCTGTGATGCTTTGTGGCTGCGGGGTGTTTCTACTGCTGTTTTTCTACGCGGTCTGTCCTTGCGCTCCGCATGGGCACAAGAGTTGGCTCCATGCCGACACACCCACTACACCAATGAACCACAGGCACACAAGCTGTCCGCACGCATGCTCAGTGAGGGAGTCGAGATTGTGGCGTCGCCAGGCAGGCGTTGGGGTTGAGAGAGCAAGAGGAGCGGTCCGAATGTCAGCAAAAGGACGATAGGCGATGAGTTTGGGGACAAAGCAGGGCTGTTCCGGGAATTGAACCCGGGACCTCTCGCACCCTAAGCGAGAATCATACCACTAGACTAAACAGCCGATGCTCTGAAGAAGTGACCCTGCGCAGCGGGTCCCCCCGGCACAACGCACTCTGCCTTGCGGGACACCTCCTCCATCTTTTCTCCCTCCATCACGCGACTGCACAGTCCCTCTTTCATTGCAGCCTGATGCGTGTCCTGCACAGGCGTTCGCTGCTGTGATGCTTTGTGGCTGCGCCGCGAGGCTACTCCTGTTTTTCTACGCAGTCTGTCCCTGCGCTCCGCATGGGCACAAGAGTTGGCTCCATGCCGACACACCCACTGCACCAATGAACCACAGGCACTCAAGCTCTCCCCATGCATGCTCAGTGAGGGAGTGGAGATTGTGGCGTCGCCAGGCAGGCGTTGGCGTTGAGAGAGCAGGAGGAGCGGTCCGAATGTCAGCAAAAGGACGATAGGCGATGGGTTTGGGGACAAAGCAGGGCTGTTCCGGGAATTGAACCCGGGACCTCTCGCACCCTAAGCGAGAATCATACCACTAGACTAAACAGCCGATGCCATGAAGAAGTGACCCTGCGCAGCGGGTCCCCCTAACACAACGCACTCTGCCTTGCGGGACACCTCCTCCATCTTGTCTCCCTCCATCACGCGAGTCCCCACTGCCTCTTTTATTGCACCCTGATGCGTGTCCTGCTCAGGCGTTCGCTGCTGTGATGCTTTGTGGCTGCGGGGTGTTTCTACTGCTGTTTTTCTACGCAGTCTGTCCTTGTGCTCTGCATGGGCACAAGAGTTGGCTCCATGCCGACACACCCACTCCACCAATGAACAACAGGCACTCAAGCTCTCCCCATGCATGCTCAGTGAGGGAGTGGAGATTGTGGCGTCGCCAGGCAGGCTTTGGCGTTGAGAGAGCAGGAGGAGCGGTCCGAATGTCAGCAAAAGGACGATAGGCGATGGGTTTGGGGACAAAGCAGGGCTGTTCCGGGAATTGAACCCGGGACCTCTCGCACCCTAAGCGAGAATCATACCACTAGACTAAACAGCCGATGCCCTGAAGAAGTGACCCTGCGCAGCGGGGGCCCCTAACACAACGCACTCTGCCTTGCTGGACACCTCCTCCATCTTTTCTCCCTCCATCACCCGAATCCCCAGTGCCTCTCCTACTGCAGCCTCATGCGTGTCCTGCTCAGGCGTTCGCTGCTGTGATGCTTTGTGGCTGCGGGGTGACTCTACTGCTGTTTTTCTACGCGGTCTGTCCTTGTGCTCTGCATGGGCACAAGAGTTGGCTCCATGCCGACACACCCACTCCACCAAGGAACCACAGGCACTCAAGCTCTCTGCATGCATGCTCAGTGAGGGAGTGGAGATTGTGGCGTCGCCAGGCAGGCGTTGGGGTTTGGAGGGCAGGAGGAACGGTCCGAATGTCAGCAAAAGGACGATAGGCGATGGGTTTGGGGACAAAGCAGGGCTGTTCCGGGAATTGAACCCGGGACCTCTCGCACCCTAAGCGAGAATCATACCACTAGACTAAACAGCCGATGCCATGAAGAAGTGACCCTGCGTAGCGGGGGCCCCTAACACAACGCACTCTGCCTTGCGGGACACCTCCTCCATCTTGTCTCCCTCCATCACGCGAGTCCCCACTGCCTCTTTTATTGCACCCTGATGCGTGTCCTGCACAGGCGTTCGCTGCTGTGATGCTTTGTGGCTGGACGGTGACTCTACTGCTGTTTTTCTACGCAGTCTGTCCTTGCGCTCCGCATGGGCACAAGAGTTGGCTCCATGCCGACACACCCACTCCACCAATGAACAACAGGCACTCAAGCTCTCTGCATGCATGCTCAGTGAGGGAGTGGAGATTGTGGCGTCGCCAGGCAGGCGTTGGGGTTTGGAGAGAAGGAGGAGTGGTCCGAATGTCAGCAAAAGGACGATAGGCGATGGGTTTGGGGACAAAGCAGGGCTGTTCCGGGAATTGAACCCGGGACCTCTCGCACCCTAAGCGAGAATCATACCACTAGACTAAACAGCCGATGCCCTGAAGAAGTGACCCTGCGCAGCGGGGGCCCCTAACACAACGCACTCTTCCTTGCGGGACACCTCCTCCATCTTTTCTCCCTCCATCACGCGACTGCACAGTGCCTCTCCTACTGCACCCTGATGCGTGTCCTGCTCAGGCGTTCGCTGCTGTGATGCTTTGTGGCTGCGGGGTGACTCTACTGCTATTGTTCTACGCGCTCTGTTCTTGCGCTCCGCATGGGCACAAGAGTTGGCTCCATGCCGACACACCCACTGCACCAATGAACCACAGGCACTCAAGCTCTCCCCATGCATGCTCAGTGAGGGAGTGGAGATTGCGGCGTCGCCAGGCAGGCGTTGGGGTTTGGAGAGCAGGAGGAGCGGTCCGAATGTCAGCAAAAGGACGATAGGCGATGGGTTTGGGGACAAAGCAGGGCTGTTCCGGGAATTGAACCCGGGACCTCTCGCACCCTAAGCGAGAATCATACCACTAGACTAAACGGACGATGCCCTGAAGAAGTGACCCTGAATAGCGGGGACCCCCAACACAACGCACGTTGCCTTGCGGGACGCCTCCTCCATCTTGTCTCCCTTCACCACCCGACTTCACAGTGCCTCTCCCATTGCACCCTGATGCGTGTCCTGCACAGGCGTTCGCTGCTGTGATGCTTTGTGGATGGACGGTGGCTCTACTGCTCTTTTTCTACGCAGTCTGTCCTTGTGCTCCGCATGGGCACAAGAGTTGGCTCCATGCCGACACACCCACTGCACCGATGAACAACAAGCACTCAAGCTCTCCCCATGCATGCTCAGTGAGGGAGTGGAGATTGCGGCGTCGCCAGGCAGGCGTTGGGGTTTGGAGAGCAGGAGGAACGGTCCGAATGTCAGCAAAAGGACGATAGGCGATGGGTTTGGGGACAAAGCAGGGCTGTTCCGGGAATTGAACCCGGGACCTCTCGCACCCTAAGCGAGAATCATACCACTAGACTAAACGGACGATGCCCTGAAGAAGTGACCCTGAATAGCGGGGACCCCCAACACAACGCACGTTGCCTTGCGGGACGCCTCCTCCATCTTGTCTCCCTTCACCACCCGACTTCACAGTGCCTCTCCCATTGCACCCTGATGCGTGTCCTGCACAGGCGTTCGCTGCTGTGATGCTTTGTGGATGGACGGTGGCTCTACTGCTCTTTTTCTACGCAGTCTGTCCTTGTGCTCCGCATGGGCACAAGAGTTGGCTCCATGCCGACACACCCACTGCACCAATGAACCACAGGCACTCAAGCTCTCCCCATGCATGCTCAGTGAGGGAGTGGAGATTGTGGCGTCGCCAGGCAGGCGTTGGGGTTGAGAGGGCAAGAGCAGCCGTCCGAAAGTCAGCAAAAGGACGACAGGCGATGAGTTTGGGGACAAAGCAGGGCTGTTCCGGGAATTGAACCCGGGACCTCTCGCACCCTAAGCGAGAATCATACCACTAGACTAAACAGCCGATGCCATGAAGAAGTGACCCTGCGCAGCGGGGTCCCCCCAACACAACGCACTCTGCCTTGCGGGACGCCTCCTCCATCTTGTATCCCTTCACCACGCGACTTCACAGTGCCTCTCCCATTGCACCCTGATGCGTGTCCTGCACAGGCGTTCGCTGCTGTGATGCTTTGTGGATGGACGGTGACTCTACTGCTGTTTTTCTACGCAGTCTGTCCTTGTGCTCCGCATGGGCACAAGAGTTGGCTCCATGCCGACACACCCACTGCACGAATGAACCACAGGCACTCAAGCTCTCTGCATGCATGCTCAGTGAGGGAGTGGAGATTGTGGCGTCGCCAGGCAGGCGTTGGGGTTTGGAGGCCAGGAGGAACGGTCCGAATGTCAGCAAAAGGACGATAGGCGATGGGTTTGGGGACAAAGCAGGGCTGTTCCGGGAATTGAACCCGGGACCTCTCGCACCCTAAGCGAGAATCATACCACTAGACTAAACAGCCGATGCCCTGAAGAAGTGACCCTGCGCAGCGGGAGCCCCCAACACAACGCACTCTGCCTTGCGGGACACCTCCTCCATCTTGTCTCCCTCCATCACGCGACTGCACAGTGCCTCTCCTATTGCACCCTGATGCGTGTCCTGCACAGGCGTTCGCTGCTGTGATGCTTTGTGGCTGGACGGTGACTCTACTGCTGCTTTTCTACGCAGTCTGTCCTTGCGCTCCGCATGGGCACAAGAGTTGGCTCCATGCCGACACACCCACTGCACCAATGAACAACAGGCACTCAAGCTGTCCGCATGCATGCTCAGTGAGGGAGTGGAGATTGTGGCGTCGCCAGGCAGGCGTTGGGGTTTGGAGGGCAGGAGGAACGGTCCGAATGTCAGCAAAAGGACGGTAGGCGATGGGTTTGGGGACAAAGCAGGGCTGTTCCGGGAATTGAACCCGGGACCTCTCGCACCCTAAGCGAGAATCATACCACTAGACTAAACAGCCGATGCCCTGAAGAAGTGACCCTGCGCAGCGGGGGCCCCCAACACAACGCACTCTGCCTTGCGGGACACCTCCTCCATCTTGTCTCCCTCCATCACGCGACTGCACAGTGCCTCTCCTACTGCACCCTGATGCGTGTCCTGCTCAGGCGTTCGCTGCTCTGATGCTTTGTGGATGGACGGTGACTCTACTGCTGTTTTTCTACGCGGTCTGTCCTTGTGCTCCTCATGGGCACAAGAGTTGGCTCCATGCCGACACACCCACTACACCAATGAACAACAGGCACTCAAGCTGTCCGCACGCATGCTCAGTGAGGGAGTCGAGATTGTGGCGTCGCCAGGCAGGCTTTGGCGTTGAGAGAGCAGGAGGAGCGGTCCGAATGTCAGCAAAAGGAAGATACGCGATAGGTTTGGGGACAAAGCAGGGCTGTTCCGGGAATTGAACCCGGGACCTCTCGCACCCTAAGCGAGAATCATACCACTAGACTAAACAGCCGATGCCATGAAGAAGTGACCCTGCGCAGCGGGTCCCCCTAACACAACGCACTCTGCCTTGCGGGACACCTCCTCCATCTTATCTCCCTCCATCACGCGAGTCCCCACTGCCTCTCCTACTGCACCCTGATGCGTGTCCTGCTCAGGCGTTCGCTGCTCTGATGCTTTGTGGCTGCGGGGTGTTTCTACTGCTGTTTTTCTACGCGGTCTGTCCTTGCGCTCCGCATGGGCACAAGAGTTGGCTCCATGCCGACACATCCACTCCACCAATGAACCACAGGCACTCAAGCTGTCCGCATGCATGCTCAGTGAGGGAGTGGAGATTGTGGCGTCGCCAGGCAGGCGTTGGGGTTTGGAGGGCAGGAGGAACGGTCCGAAAGTCAGCAAAAGGACGATAGGCGATGGGTTTGGGGACAAAGCAGGGCTGTTCCGGGAATTGAACCCGGGACCTCTCGCACCCAAAGCGAGAATCATACCACTAGACTAAACAGCCGATGCCCTGAAGAAGTGACCCTGCGTAGCGGGTCCCCCTAACACAACGCACTCTGCCTTGCGGGACACCTCCTCCATCTTGTCTCCCTCCATCACGCGACTGCACAGTGCCTCTCCTACTGCACCCTGATGCGTGTCCTGCTCAGGCGTTCGCTGCTCTGATGCTTTGTGGATGGACGGTGACTCTACTGCTGTTTTTCTACGCGGTCTGTCCTTGTGCTCCTCATGGGCACAAGAGTTGGCTCCATGCCGACACACCCACTACACCAATGAACAACAGGCACTCAAGCTGTCCGCACGCATGCTCAGTGAGGGAGTCGAGATTGTGGCGTCGCCAGGCAGGCTTTGGCGTTGAGAGAGCAGGAGGAGCGGTCCGAATGTCAGCAAAAGGACGATAGGCGATGGGTTTGGGGACAAAGCAGGGCTGTTCCGGGAATTGAACCCGGGACCTCTCGCACCCTAAGCGAGAATCATACCACTAGACTAAACAGCCGATGCCATGAAGAAGTGACCCTGCGCAGCGGGTCCCCCTAACACAACGCACTCTGCCTTGCGGGACACCTCCTCCATCTTATCTCCCTCCATCACGCGAGTCCCCACTGCCTCTCCTACTGCACCCTGATGCGTGTCCTGCTCAGGCGTTCGCTGCTCTGATGCTTTGTGGCTGCGGGGTGTTTCTACTGCTGTTTTTCTACGCGGTCTGTCCTTGCGCTCCGCATGGGCACAAGAGTTGGCTCCATGCCGACACATCCACTCCACCAATGAACCACAGGCACTCAAGCTCTCCCCATGCATGCTCAGTGAGGGAGTGGAGATTGCGGCGTCGCCAGGCAGGCGTTGGGGTTTGGAGGGCAGGAGGAACGGTCCGAATGTCAGCAAAAGGACGATAGGCGATGGGTTTGGGGACAAAGCAGGGCTGTTCCGGGAATTGAACCCGGGACCTCTCGCACCCTAAGCGAGAATCATACCACTAGACTAAACAGCCGATGCCCTGAAGAAGTGACCCTGCGTAGCGGGTCCCCCTAACACAACGCACTCTGCCTTGCTGGACACCTCCTCCATCTTATCTCCCTCCATCACGCGAGTCCCCACTGCCTCTTTTATTGCACCCTGATGCGTGTCCTGCTCAGGCGTTCGCTGCTGTGATGCTTTGTGGCTGGACGGTGACTCTACTGCTGTTTTTCTACGCAGTCTGTCCTTGCGCTCTGCATGGGCACAAGAGTTGGCTCCATGCCGACACACCCACTGCACCAATGAACAACAAGCACTCAAGCTCTCCCCATGCATGCTCAGTGAGGGAGTGGAGATTGCGACGTCGCCAGGCAGGCGTTGGGGTTGAGAGAGCAGGAGGAGCGGTCCGAATGTCAGCAAAAGGACGATAGGCGATGGGTTTGGGGACAAAGCAGGGCTGTTCCGGGAATTGAACCCGGGACCTCTCGCACCCTAAGCGAGAATCATACCACTAGACTAAACAGCCGATGCCCTGAAGAAGTGACCCTGAATAGCGGGGGCCCCTAACACAACGCACTCTGCCTTGCGGGACACCTCCTCCATCTTGTCTCCCTCCATCACGCGAGTCCCCACTGCCTCTTTTATTGCACCCTGATGCGTGTCCTGCTCAGGCGTTCGCTGCTCTGATGCTTTGTGGCTGGATGGTGACTCTACTGCTGTTTTTCTACGCGGTCTGTCCTTGCGCTCCGCATGGGCACAAGAGTTGGCTCCATGCCGACACACCCACTGCACCAATGAACCACAGGCACTCAAGCTCTCCCCATGCATGCTCAGTGAGGGAGTGGAGATTGCGACGTCGCCAGGCAGGCGTTGGGGTTGAGAGAGCAGGAGGAGCGGTCCGAATGTCAGCAAAAGGACGATAGGCGATGGGTTTGGGGACAAAGCAGGGCTGTTCCGGGAATTGAACCCGGGACCTCTCGCACCCTAAGCGAGAATCATACCACTAGACTAAACAGCCGATGCCCTGAAGAAGTGACCCTGCGCAGCGGGGGCCCCCAACACAACGCACTCTGCCTTGCGGGACACCTCCTCCATCTTGTCTCCCTCCATCACGCGACCTCTTTTATTGCACCCTGATGCGTGTCCTGCTCAGGCGTTCGCTGCTGTGATGCTTTGTGGATGGACGGTGACTCTACTGCTGTTTTTCTACGAAGTCTGTCCTTGCGCTCCGCATGGGCACAAGAGTTGGCTCCATGCCGACACACCTACTCCACCAATGAACCACAGGCACTCAAGCTCTCTGCATGCATGCTCAGTGAGGGAGTGGAGATTGTGGCGTCGCCAGGCACGCGTTGGGGTTGAGAGAGCAGGAGGAGCGGTCCGAATGTCAGCAAAAGGACGATAGGCGATGGGTTTGGGGACAAAGCAGGGCTGTTCCGGGAATTGAACCCGGGACCTCTCGCACCCTAAGCGAGAATCATACCACTAGACTAAACAGCCGATGCCCTGAAGAAGTGACCCTGCGCAGCGGGGGCCCCCAACACAACGCACTCTGCTTTGCGGGACACCTCCTCCATCTTGTCTCCCTTCACCACGCGAATCCGCAGTGCCTCTCCTACTGCGCCCTGATGCGTGTCCTGCTCAGGCGTTCACTGCTCTGATGCTTTTTGGCTGCGGGGTGACTCTACTGCTGTTTTCCTACGCGGTCTGTCTTTGTGCTCCGCATGGGCACAAGAGTTGGCTCCATGCCGACACACCCACTCCACCAATGAACCACAGACACTCAAGCTCTCTGGATGCATGCTCAGTGAGGGAGTGGAGATTGTGGCGTCGCCAGGCAGGCGTTGGGGTTGAGAGAGCAGGAGGAGCGGTCCGAATGTCAGCAAAAGGACGATAGGCGATGGGTTTGGGGACAAGGCAGGGCTGTTCCGGGAATTGAACCCGGGACCTCTCGCACCCTAAGCGAGAATCATACCACTAGACTAAACAGCCGATGCCCTGAAGAAGTGACCCTGCTCAGCGGGTCCCCCTAACACAACGCACTCTGCCTTGCGGGACACCTCCTCCATCTTGTCTCCCTTCATCACGCGAATCCCCAGTGCCTCTCCTATCGCACCCTGATGCGTATCCTGCTCAGGCGTTCGCTGCTGTGATGCTTTGTGGATGGACGGTGACTCCACTGCTGTTTTTCTACGCGGTCTGTCCTTGCGCTCCGCATGGGCACAAGAGTTGGCTCCATGCCGACACACCCACTACACCAATGAACAACAGGCACACAAGCTGTCCGCACGCATGCTCAGTGAGGGAGTGGAGATTGCGACGTCGCCAGGCAGGCGTTGGGGTTGAGAGAGCAGGAGGAGCGGTCCGAATGTCAGCAAAAGGACGATAGGCGATGGGTTTGGGGACAAAGCAGGGCTGTTCCGGGAATTGAACCCGGGACCTCTCGCACCCTAAGCGAGAATCATACCACTAGACTAAACAGCCGATGCCATGAAGAAGTGACCCTGCGCAGCGTGGGCCCCCAACACAACGCACTCTGCTTTGCGGGACGCCTCCTCCATCTTGTCTCCCTTCACCACGCGAATCCGCAGTGCCTCTCCTACTGCACCCTGATGCGTGTCCTGCTCAGGCGTTCACTGCTCTGATGCTTTGTGGCTGCGGGGTGACTCTACTGCTGTTTTCCTACGCGGTCTGTCCTTGTGCTCCGCATGGGCACAAGAGTTGGCTCCATGCCGACACACCCACTCCACCAATGAACCACAGACACTCAAGCTCTCCGCATGCATGCTCAGTGAGGGAGTGGAGATTGTGGCGTCGCCAGGCAGGCGTTGGGGTTTGGAGAGCAGGAGGAGCGGTCCGAATGTCAGCAAAAGGACGATAGGCGATGGGTTTGGGGACAAAGCAGGGCTGTTCCGGGAATTGAACCCGGGACCTCTCGCACCCTAAGCGAGAATCATACCACTAGACTAAACAGCCGATGCCATGAAGAAGTGACCCTGCGCAGCGGGTCCCCCTAACACAACGCACTCTGCCTTGCGGGGCACCTCCTCCATCTTATCTCCCTCCATCACGCGAATCCCCAGTGCCTCTCCTACTGCACCCTGATGCGTGTCCTGCTCAGGCGTTCGGTGCTGTGATGCTTTGTGGATGGACGGTGACTCTACTGCTCTTTTTCTACGCAGTCTGTCCCTGCGCTCCCCATGGGCACAAGAGTTGGCTCCCTGCCGACACACCCACTCCACCAATGAACAACAGGCACTCAAGCTCTCCGCATGCATGCTCAGTGAGGGAGTGGAGATTGTGGCGTCGCCAGGCAGGCGTTGGGGTTTGGAGAGCAGGAGGAGCGGTCCGAATGTCAGCAAAAGGACGATAGGCGATGGGTTTGGGGACAAAGCAGGGCTGTTCCGGGAATTGAACCCGGGACCTCTCGCACCCTAAGCGAGAATCATACCACTAGACTAAACAGCCGATGCCCTGAAGAAGTGACCCTGCGTAGCGGGTCCCCCTAACACAACGCACTCTGCCTTGCGGGACACCTCCTCCATCTTTTCTCCCTCCATCACTCGAGTCCCCACTGCCTCTCCTACTGCACCCTGATGCGTGTCCTGATCAGGCGTTCGCTGTTCTGATGCTTTGTGGCTGCGCCGCGAGGCTACTGCTGTTTTTCTACGCGGTCTGTCCTTGCGCTCCGCATGGGCACAAGAGTTGGCTCCATGCCGACACACCCACTGCACCAATGAACCACAGGCACTCAAGCTCTCCCCATGCACGCTCAGTGAGGGAGTGGAGATTGCGGCGTTGCCAGGCAGGCGTTGGGGTTTGGAGAGCAGGAGGAGCGGTCCGAATGTCAGCAAAAGGACGATAGGCGATGGGTTTGGGGACAAAGCAGGGCTGTTCCGGGAATTGAACCCGGGACCTCTCGCACCCTAAGCGAGAATCATACCACTAGACTAAACAGCCGATGCCCTGAAGAAGTGACCCTGCGCAGCGGGGGCCCCTAACGCAAAGCACTCTGCCTTGCGGGACACCTCCTCCATCTTGTCTCCCTCCATCACGCGACTGCACAGTGCCTCTCCTACTGCACCCTGATGCGTGTCCTGCTCAGGCGTTCACTGCTCTGATGCTTTGTGGCTGCGGGGTGTTTCTACTGCTGTTTTTCTACGCGGTCTGTCCTTGTGCTCTGCATGGGCACAAGAGTTGGCTCCATGCCGACACACCCACTCCACCAATGAACCACAGACACTCAAGCTCTCTGCATGCATGCTCAGTGAGGGAGTGGAGATTGTGGCGTCGCCAGGCAGGCGTTGGGGTTGAGAGAGCAGGAGGAGCGGTCCGAAAGTCAGCAAAAGGACGATAGGCGATGGGTTTGGGGACAAGGCAGGGCTGTTCCGGGAATTGAACCCGGGACCTCTCGCACCCTAAGCGAGAATCATACCACTAGACTAAACAGCCGATGCCCTGAAGAAGTGACCCTGAATAGCGGGGGCCCCCAACACAACGCACTCTGCCTTGCGGGACACCTCCTCCATCTTATCTCCCTCCATCACGCGAGTCCCCACTGCCTCTTTTATTGCACCCTGAAGCGTGTCCTGCTCAGGCGTTCGCTGCTGTGATGCTTTGTGGCTGGACGGTGACTCTACTGCTGTTTTTCTACGCAGTCTGTTCTTGCGCTCCGCATGGGCACAAGAGTTGGCTCCATGCCGACACACCCACTCCACCAATGAACCACAGGCACTCAAGCTCTCCCCATGCATGCTCAGTGAGGGAGTGGAGATTGTGGCGTCGCCAGGCAGGCGTTGGGGTTTGGAGAGCAGGAGGAGCGGTCCGAATGTCAGCAAAAGGACGATAGGCGATGGGTTTGGGGACAAAGCAGGGCTGTTCCGGGAATTGAACCCGGGACCTCTCGCACCCTAAGCGAGAATCATACCACTAGACTAAACAGCCGATGCCATGAAGAAGTGACCCTGCGCAGCGGGTCCCCCTAACACAACGCACTCTGCCTTGCTGGACACCTCCTCCACCTTGTCTCTCTCCATCACGCGAAACCCCAGTGCCTCTCCTACTGCACCCTGATGCGTGTCCTGCTCAGGCGTTCGCTGCTGTGATGCTTTGTGGCTGGACGGTGACTCTACTGCTGTTTTTCTACGCGGTCTGCCCTTGTGCTCTGCATGGGCACAAGAGTTGGCTCCATGCCGACACACCTACTCCACCAATGAACAACAGGCACTCAAGCTCTCTGCATGCATGCTCAGTGAGGGAGTGGAGATTGCGGCGTCGCCAGGCAGGCGTTGGGGTTGAGAGAGCAGGAGGAGCGGTCCGAATGTCAGCAAAAGTAAGATAGGCGATGGGTTTGGGGACAAAGCAGGGCTGTTCCGGGAATTGAACCCGGGACCTCTCGCACCCTAAGCGAGAATCATACCACTAGACTAAACAGCCGATGCCATGAAGAAGTGACCCTGCGCAGCGGGTCCCCCTAACACAACGCACTCTGCCTTGCGGGACACCTCCTCCATCTTATCTCCCTCCATCACGCGACCTCTTTTATTGCACCCTGATGCGTGTCCTGCTCAGGCGTTCACTGCTCTGATGCTTTGTGGATGGACGGTGACTCTACTGCTGTTTTTCTACGCGGTCTGTCCTTGCGCTCCGCATGGGCACAAGAGTTGGCTCCATGCCGACACACCCACTGCACCAATGAACAACAGGCACTCAAGCTCTCCCCATGCATGCTCAGTGAGGGAGTGGAGATTGTGGCGTCGCCAGGCAGGCGTTGGGGTTGAGAGAGCAGGAGGAGCGGTCCGAATGTCAGCAAAAGGACGATAGGCGATGGGTTTGGGGACAAAGCAGGGCTGTTCCGGGAATTGAACCCGGGACCTCTCGCACCCTAAGCGAGATTCATACCACTAGACTAAACAGCCGATGCCCTGAAGAAGTGACCCTGAATAGCGGGGGCCCCCAACACAACGCACTCTGCCTTGCGGGACACCTCCTCCATCTTATCTCCCTCCATCACGCGAGTCCCCAGTGCCTCTTTTATTGCACCCTGAAGCGTGTCCTGCTCAGGCGTTCGCTGCTGTGATGCTTTGTGGCTGGACGGTGACTCTACTGCTGTTTTTCTACGCAGTCTGTTCTTGCGCTCCGCATGGGCACAAGAGTTGGCTCCATGCCGACACACCCACTCCACCAATGAACCACAGGCACTCAAGCTCTCCCCATGCATGCTCAGTGAGGGAGTGGAGATTGTGGCGTCGCCAGGCAGGCGTTGGGGTTTGGAGAGCAGGAGGAGCGGTCCGAATGTCAGCAAAAGGACGATAGGCGATGGGTTTGGGGACAAAGCAGGGCTGTTCCGGGAATTGAACCCGGGACCTCTCGCACCCTAAGCGAGAATCATACCACTAGACTAAACAGCCGATGCCATGAAGAAGTGACCCTGCGCAGCGGGTCCCCCTAACACAACGCACTCTGCCTTGCTGGACACCTCCTCCACCTTGTCTCTCTCCATCACGCGAAACCCCAGTGCCTCTCCTACTGCACCCTGATGCGTGTCCTGCTCAGGCGTTCGCTGCTGTGATGCTTTGTGGCTGGACGGTGACTCTACTGCTGTTTTTCTACGCGGTCTGCCCTTGTGCTCTGCATGGGCACAAGAGTTGGCTCCATGCCGACACACCTACTCCACCAATGAACAACAGGCACTCAAGCTCTCTGCATGCATGCTCAGTGAGGGAGTGGAGATTGCGGCGTCGCCAGGCAGGCGTTGGGGTTGAGAGAGCAGGAGGAGCGGTCCGAATGTCAGCAAAAGGACGATAGGCGATGGGTTTGGGGACAAAGCAGGGCTGTTCCGGGAATTGAACCCGGGACCTCTCGCACCCTAAGCGAGAATCATACCACTAGACTAAACAGCCGATGCCATGAAGAAGTGACCCTGCGCAGCGGGTCCCCCTAACACAACGCACTCTGCCTTGCGGGACACCTCCTCCATCTTATCTCCCTCCATCACGCGACCTCTTTTATTGCACCCTGATGCGTGTCCTGCTCAGGCGTTCGCTGCTGTGATGCTTTGTGGATGGACGGTGACTCTACTGCTGTTTTTCTACGCGGTCTGTCCTTGCGCTCCGCATGGGCACAAGAGTTGGCTCCATGCCGACACACCCACTGCACCAATGAACAACAGGCACTCAAGCTCTCCCCATGCATGCTCAGTGAGGGAGTGGAGATTGCGGCGTCGCCAGGCAGGCGTTGGGGTTTGGAGAGCAGGAGGAGCGGTCCGAATGTCAGCAAAAGGACGATAGGCGATGGGTTTGGGGACAAAGCAGGGCTGTTCCGGGAATTGAACCCGGGACCTCTCGCACCCTAAGCGAGAATCATACCACTAGACTAAACAGCCGATGCCCTGAAGAAGTGACCCTGCGCAGCGGGGGCCCCTAACACAAAGCACTCTGCCTTGCGGGACACCTCCTCCATCTTGTCTCCCTCCATCACGCGACTGCACAGTGCCTCTTTTATTGCACCCTGAAGCGTGTCCTGCTCAGGCGTTCACTGCTCTGATGCTTTGTGGCTGCGGGGTGACTCTACTGCTGTTTTTCTACGCGGTCTGTCCTTGTGCTCTGCATGGGCACAAGAGTTGGCTCCATGCCGACACACCCACTCCACCAATGAACCACAGACACTCAAGCTCTCTGCATGCATGCTCAGTGAGGGAGTGGAGATTGTGGCGTCGCCAGGCAGGCGTTGGGGTTGAGAGAGCAGGAGGAGCGGTCCGAAAGTCAGCAAAAGGACGATAGGCGATGGGTTTGGGGACAAAGCAGGGCTGTTCCGGGAATTGAACCCGGGACCTCTCGCACCCTAAGCGAGAATCATACCACTAGACTAAACAGCCGATGCCATGAAGAAGTGACCCTGCGCAGCGGGTCCCCCTAACACAACGCACTCTGCCTTGCGGGACACCTCCTCCATCTTATCTCCCTCCACCACGCGACCTCTTTTATTGCACCCTGAAGCGTGTCCTGCTCAGGCGTTCGCTGCTGTGATGCTTTGTGGCTGGACGGTGACTCTACTGCTGTTTTTCTACGCAGTCTGTCCTTGCGCTCCGCATGGGCACAAGAGTTGGCTCCATGGCGACACACCTACTCCACCAATGAACAACAGGCACTCAAGCTCTCTGCATGCATGCTCAGTGAGGGAGTGGAGATTGCGGCGTCGCCAGGCAGGCGTTGGGGTTGAGAGAGCAGGAGGAGCGGTCCGAATGTCAGCAAAAGGAAGATAGGCGATGGGTTTGGGGACAAAGCAGGGCTGTTCCGGGAATTGTACCCGGGACCTCTCGCACCCTAAGCGAGAATCATACCACTAGACTAAACAGCCGATGCCCTGAAGAAGTGACCCTGCGCAGCGGGTCCCCCTAACACAACGCACTCTGCCTTGCGGGATGCCTCCTCCATCTTTTCTCCCTCCATCACGCGACCTCTTTTATTGCACCCTGATGCGTGTCCTGCTCAGGCGTTCGCTGCTGTGATGCTTTGTGGATGGACGGTGGCTCTACTGCTGTTTTTCTACGCGGTCTGTCCTTGCGCTCCGCATGAGCACAAGAGTTGGCTCCATGCCGACACACCCACTGCACCAATGAACAACAGGCACTCAAGCTCTCCCCATGCATGGTCAGTGAGGGAGTGGAGATTGCGGCGTCGCCAGGCAGGCGTTGGGGTTTGGAGAGCAGGAGGAGCGGTCCGAATGTCAGCAAAAGGACGATAGGCGATGGGTTTGGGGACAAAGCAGGGCTGTTCCGGGAATTGAACCCGGGACCTCTCGCACCCTAAGCGAGAATCATACCACTAGACTAAACACCCGATGCCCTGAAGAAGTGACCCTGCGTAGCGGGGGCCCCTAACACAACGCACTCTGCCTTGCTGGACACCTCCTCCATCTTTTCTCCCTCCATCCCTCGAGTCCCCACTGCCTCTTTTATTGCACCCTGATGCGTGTCCTGCTCAGGCGTTCGCTGTTGTGATGCTTTGTGGATGGACGGTGACTCTACTGCTCTTTTTCTACGCAGTCTGTCCTTGCGCTCCGCATGGGCACAAGAGTTGGCTCCCTGCCGACACACCCACTGCACCAATGAACAACAGGCACTCAAGCTCTCTGCATGCATGCTCAGTGAGGGAGTGGAGATTGTGGCGTCGCCAGGCAGGCGTTGGGGTTGAGAGAGCAGGAGGAGCGGTCCGAATGTCAGCAAAAGGACGATAGGCGATGGGTTTGGGGACAAAGCAGGGCTGTTCCGGGAATTGAACCCGGGACCTCTCGCACCCTAAGCGAGAATCATACCACTAGACTAAACACCCGATGCCCTGAAGAAGTGACCCTGCGCAGCGGGGGCCCCTAACACAACGCACTCTGCCTTGCGGGACACCTCCTCCATCTTATCTCCCTCCATCACGCGAGTCCCCAGTGCCTCTTTTATTGCACCCTGATGCGTGTCCGGCACAGGCGTTCGCTGCTGTGATGCTTTGTGGATGGACGGTGACTCTACTGCTGTTTTTCTACGCAGTCTGTCCTTTCGCTCCGCATGGGCACAAGAGTTGGCTCCATGGCGACACACCTACTCCACCAATGAACAACAGGCACTCAAGCTCTCCCCATGCATGCTCAGTGAGGGAGTGGAGATTGCGGCGTCGCCAGGCAGGCGTTGGGGTTGAGAGAGCAGGAGGAGCGGTCCGAATGTCAGCAAAAGGAAGATAGGCGATGGGTTTGGGGACAAAGCAGGGCTGTTCCGGGAATTGAACCCGGGACCTCTCGCACCCTAAGCGAGAATCATACCACTAGACTAAACACCCGATGCCCTGAAGAAGTGACCCTGCGTAGCGGGGGCCCCTAACACAACTCACTCTGCCTTGCTGGACACCTCCTCCATCTTTTCTCCCTCCATCACGCGAGTCCCCACTGCCTCTTTTATTGCACCCTGATGCGTGTCCGGCACAGGCGTTCGCTGCTGTGATGCTTTGTGGATGGACGGTGACTCTACTGCTCTTTTTCTACGCAGTCTGTCCTTGCGCTCCGCATGGGCACAAGAGTTGGCTCCATGGCGACACACCTACTCCACCAATGAACAACAGGCACTCAAGCTCTCCCCATGCATGCTCAGTGAGGGAGTGGAGATTGCGGCGTCGCCAGGCAGGCGTTGGGGTTGAGAGAGCAGGAGGAGCGGTCCGAATGTCAGCAAAAGGAAGATAGGCGATGGGTTTGGGGACAAAGCAGGGCTGTTCCGGGAATTGAACCCGGGACCTCTCGCACCCTAAGCGAGAATCATACCACTAGACTAAACAGCCGATGCCCTGAAGAAGTGACCCTGCGTAGCGGGGGCCCCTAACACAACGCACTCTGCCTTGCTGGACACCTCCTCCATCTTTTCTCCCTCCATCACGCGAGTCCCCACTGCCTCTTTTATTGCACCCTGATGCGTGTCCGGCACAGGCGTTCGCTGCTGTGATGCTTTGTGGATGGACGGTGACTCTACTGCTCTTTTTCTACGCAGTCTGTCCTTGCGCTCCGCATGGGCACAAGAGTTGGCTCCCTGCCGACACACCCACTCCACCAATGAACAACAGGCACTCAAGCTCTCTGCATCCATGCTCAGTGAGGGAGTGGAGATTGTGGCGTCGCCAGGCAGGCGTTGGGGTTGAGAGAGCAGGAGGAGCGGTCCGAATGTCAGCAAAAGGACGATAGGCGATGGGTTTGGGGACAAAGCAGGGCTGTTCCGGGAATTGAACCCGGGACCTCTCGCACCCTAAGCGAGAATCATACCACTAGACTAAACAGCCGATGCCCTGAAGAAGTGACCCTGCGCAGCGGGGGCCCCCAACACAACGCACTCTGCCCTGCGGGACACCTCCTCCATCTTATCTCCCTCCATCACGCGAGTCCCCAGTGCCTCTTTTATTGCACCCTGAAGCGTGTCCTGCTCAGGCGTTCCCTGCTGTGATGCTTTGTGGCTGGACGGTGACTCTACTGCTGTTTTTCTACGCAGTCTGTCCTTGCGCTCCGCATGGGCACAAGAGTTGGCTCCATGGCGACACACCTACTCCACCAATGATCAACAGGCACTCAAGCTCTCCCCATGCATGCTCAGTGAGGGAGTGGAGATTGTGGCGTCGCCAGGCAGGCGTTGGGGTTGAGAGAGCAGGAGGAGCGGTCCGAATGTCAGCAAAAGGAAGATAGGCGATGGGTTTGGGGACAAAGCAGGGCTGTTCCGGGAATTGAACCCGGGACCTCTCGCACCCTAAGCGAGAATCATACCACTAGACTAAACACCCGATGCCCTGAAGAAGTGACCCTGCGTAGCGGGGGCCCCTAACACAACTCACTCTGCCTTGCTGGACACCTCCTCCATCTTTTCTCCCTCCATCACGCGAGTCCCCACTGCCTCTTTTATTGCACCCTGATGCGTGTCCGGCACAGGCGTTCGCTGCTGTGATGCTTTGTGGATGGACGGTGACTCTACTGCTGTTTTTCTACGCAGTCTGTCCTTTCGCTCCGCATGGGCACAAGAGTTGGCTCCATGGCGACACACCTACTCCACCAATGAACAACAGGCACTCAAGCTCTCCCCATGCATGCTCAGTGAGGGAGTGGAGATTGCGGCGTCGCCAGGCAGGCGTTGGGGTTGAGAGAGCAGGAGGAGCGGTCCGAATGTCAGCAAAAGGAAGATAGGCGATGGGTTTGGGGACAAAGCAGGGCTGTTCCGGGAATTGAACCCGGGACCTCTCGCACCCTAAGCGAGAATCATACCACTAGACTAAACACCCGATGCCCTGAAGAAGTGACCCTGCGTAGCGGGGGCCCCTAACACAACTCACTCTGCCTTGCTGGACACCTCCTCCATCTTTTCTCCCTCCATCACGCGAGTCCCCACTGCCTCTTTTATTGCACCCTGATGCGTGTCCGGCACAGGCGTTCGCTGCTGTGATGCTTTGTGGATGGACGGTGACTCTACTGCTCTTTTTCTACGCAGTCTGTCCTTGCGCTCCGCATGGGCACAAGAGTTGGCTCCATGGCGACACACCTACTCCACCAATGAACAACAGGCACTCAAGCTCTCCCCATGCATGCTCAGTGAGGGAGTGGAGATTGCGGCGTCGCCAGGCAGGCGTTGGGGTTGAGAGAGCAGGAGGAGCGGTCCGAATGTCAGCAAAAGGAAGATAGGCGATGGGTTTGGGGACAAAGCAGGGCTGTTCCGGGAATTGAACCCGGGACCTCTCGCACCCTAAGCGAGAATCATACCACTAGACTAAACAGCCGATGCCCTGAAGAAGTGACCCTGCGTAGCGGGGGCCCCTAACACAACGCACTCTGCCTTGCTGGACACCTCCTCCATCTTTTCTCCCTCCATCACGCGAGTCCCCACTGCCTCTTTTATTGCACCCTGATGCGTGTCCGGCACAGGCGTTCGCTGCTGTGATGCTTTGTGGATGGACGGTGACTCTACTGCTCTTTTTCTACGCAGTCTGTCCTTGCGCTCCGCATGGGCACAAGAGTTGGCTCCCTGCCGACACACCCACTCCACCAATGAACAACAGGCACTCAAGCTCTCTGCATCCATGCTCAGTGAGGGAGTGGAGATTGTGGCGTCGCCAGGCAGGCGTTGGGGTTTGGAGAGCAGGAGGAGCGGTCCGAATGTCAGCAAAAGGACGATAGGCGATGGGTTTGGGGACAAAGCAGGGCTGTTCCGGGAATTGAACCCGGGACCTCTCGCACCCTAAGCGAGAATCATACCACTAGACTAAACAGCCGATGCCCTGAAGAAGTGACCCTGCGCAGCGGGGGCCCCCAACACAACGCACTCTGCCCTGCGGGACACCTCCTCCATCTTATCTCCCTCCATCACGCGAGTCCCCAGTGCCTCTTTTATTGCACCCTGAAGCGTGTCCTGCTCAGGCGTTCCCTGCTGTGATGCTTTGTGGCTGGACGGTGACTCTACTGCTGTTTTTCTACGCAGTCTGTCCTTGCGCTCCGCATGGGCACAAGAGTTGGCTCCATGCCGACACACCTACTCCACCAATGAACAACAGGCACTCAAGCTCTCCCCATGCATGCTCAGTGAGGGAGTGGAGATTGTGGCGTCGCCAGGCAGGCGTTGGGGTTGAGAGAGCAGGAGGAGCGGTCCGAATGTCAGCAAAAGGAAGATAGGCGATGGGTTTGGGGACAAAGCAGGGCTGTTCCGGGAATTGAACCCGGGACCTCTCGCACCCTAAGCGAGAATCATACCACTAGACTAAACACCCGATGCCCTGAAGAAGTGACCCTGCGTAGCGGGGGCCCCTAACACAACTCACTCTGCCTTGCTGGACACCTCCTCCATCTTTTCTCCCTCCATCACGCGAGTCCCCACTGCCTCTTTTATTGCACCCTGATGCGTGTCCGGCACAGGCGTTCGCTGCTGTGATGCTTTGTGGATGGACGGTGACTCTACTGCTCTTTTTCTACGCAGTCTGTCCTTGCGCTGCGCATGGGCACAAGAGTTGGCTCCATGGCGACACACCTACTCCACCAATGAACAACAGGCACTCAAGCTCTCCCCATGCATGCTCAGTGAGGGAGTGGAGATTGCGGCGTCGCCAGGCAGGCGTTGGGGTTGAGAGAGCAGGAGGAGCGGTCCGAATGTCAGCAAAAGGAAGATAGGCGATGGGTTTGGGGACAAAGCAGGGCTGTTCCGGGAATTGAACCCGGGACCTCTCGCACCCTAAGCGAGAATCATACCACTAGACTAAACAGCCGATGCCCTGAAGAAGTGACCCTGCGTAGCGGGGGCCCCTAACACAACGCACTCTGCCTTGCTGGACACCTCCTCCATCTTTTCTCCCTCCATCACTCGAGTCCCCAGTGCCTCTTTTATTGCACCCTGATGCGTGTCCGGCACAGGCGTTCGCTGCTGTGATGCTTTGTGGATGGACGGTGACTCTACTGCTCTTTTTCTACGCAGTCTGTCCTTGCGCTCCCCATGGGCACAAGAGTTGGCTCCCTGCCGACACACCCACTCCACCAATGAACAACAGGCACTCAAGCTCTCTGCATGCATGCTCAGTGAGGGAGTGGAGATTGTGGCGTCGCCAGGCAGGCGTTGGGGTTGAGAGAGCAGGAGGAGCGGTCCGAATGTCAGCAAAAGGACGATAGGCGATGGGTTTGGGGACAAAGCAGGGCTGTTCCGGGAATTGAACCCGGGACCTCTCGCACCCTAAGCGAGAATCATACCACTAGACTAAACAGCCAATGCCCTGAAGAAGTGACCCTGCGCAGCGGGTCCCCCTAACACAACGCACTCTGCCTTGCGGGATGCCTCCTCCATCTTTTCTCCCTCCATCACGCGACCTCTTTTATTGCACCCTGATGCGTGTCCTGCTCAGGCGTTCGCTGCTGTGATGCTTTGTGGATGGACGGTGGCTCTACTGCTGTTTTTCTACGCGGTCTGTCCTTGCGCTCCGCATGGGCACAAGAGTTGGCTCCATGGCGACACACCTACTCCACCAATGAACAACAGGCACTCAAGCTCTCCGCAAGCATGCTCAGTGAGGGAGTGGAGATTGCGGCGTCGCCAGGCAGGCGTTGGGGTTGAGAGAGCAGGAGGAGCGGTCCGAATGTCAGCAAAAGGACGATAGGCGATGGGTTTGGGGACAAAGCAGGGCTGTTCCGGGAATTGAACCCGGGACCTCTCGCACCCTAAGCGAGAATCATACCACTAGACTAAACAGCCGATGCCCTGAAGAAGTGACCCTGCGCAGCGGGTCCCCCTAACACAACGCACTCTGCCTTGCGGGACACCTCCTCCATCTTGTCTCCCTCCATCACGCGAGTCCCCACTGCCTCTTTTATCGCACCCTGATGCGTGTCCTGCTCAGGCGTTCGCTGCTCTGATGCTTTGTGGATGGACGGTGACTCTACTGCTGTTTTTCTACGCGGTCTGTCCTTGTGCTCTGCATGGGCACAAGAGTTGGGTCCATGCCGACACACCTACTCCACCAATGAATAACAGGCACTCAAGCCCTCCGCATGCATGCTCAGTGAGGGAGTGGAGATTGCGGCGTCGCCAGGCAGGCGTTGGGGTTGAGAGAGCAGCAGGAGCGGTCCGAAAGTCAGCAAAAGGACGATAGTCGATGGGTTTGGGGACAAAGCAGGGCTGTTCCGGGAATTGAACCCGGGACCTCTCGCACCCTAAGCGAGAATCATACCACTAGACTAAACAGCCGATGCCCTGAAGAAGGGACCCTGCGCAGCGGGTCCCCCTAACACAACGCACCCTGCCTTGCGGGACACCTCCTCCATCTTATCTCCCTCCATCACGCGAGTCCCCACTGCCTCTTTTATTGCACCCTGATGCGTGTCCTGCACAGGCGTTCGCTGTTGTGATGCTTTGTGGCTGGACGGTGACTCTACTGCTCTTTTTCTACGCAGTCTGCCCTTCCGCTCCGCATGGGCACAAGAGTTGGCTCCATGCCGACACACCCACTCCACCAATGAACCACAGGCACTCAAGCTCTCCCCATGCATGCTCAGTGAGGGAGTGGAGATTGTGGCGTCGCCAGGCAGGCTTTGGCGTTGAGAGAGCAGGAGGAGCGGTCCGAATGTCAGCAAAAGGACGATAGGCGATGGGTTTGGGGACAAAGCAGGGCTGTTCCGGGAATTGAACCCGGGACCTCTCGCACCCTAAGCGAGAATCATACCACTAGACTAAACAGCCGATGCCCTGAAGAAGTGACCCTGCGCAGCAGCTCCCCCCAACACAACGCACTCTGCCTTGCCGGACACCTCCTCCATCTTGTCTCCTTGCATCACGCGAGTCCCCACTGCCTCTCCTATCGCACCCTGATGCGTGTCCTGCACAGGCGTTCCCTGCTGTGATGCTTTGTGGCTGCGCCGCGAGGCTACTGCTGTTTTTCTACGCGGTCTGCCCTTCCGCTCCCCATGGGCACAAGAGTTAACTCCATGCCGACACACCTACTCCACCAATGAACAACAGGCACTCAAGCTCTCCCCATGCATGCTCAGTGAGGGAGTGGAGATTGTGGCGTCGCCAGGCAGGCGTTGGGGTTGAGAGAGCAGGAGGAGCGGTCCGAATGTCAGCAAAAGGACGATAGGCGATGGGTTTGGGGACAAAGCAGGGCTGTTCCGGGAATTGAACCCGGGACCTCTCGCACCCTAAGCGAGAATCATACCACTAGACTAAACAGCCGATGCCCTGAAGAAGTGACCCTGCGCAGCAGCTCCCCCCAACACAACGCACTCTGCCTTGCTGGACACCTCCTCCATCTTGTCTCCCTCCATCACGCGAGTCCCCACTGCCTCTCCTATCGCTCCCTGATGCGTGTCCTGCTCAGGCGTTCGCTGCTCTGATGCTTTGTGGATAGACGGTGACTCTACTGCTGTTTTTCTACGCGGTCTGTCCTTGTGCTCTGCATGGGCACAAGAGTTGGCTCCATGCCGACACACCCACTGCACCAATGAACAACAGGCACTCAAGCTCTCCCCATGCATGCTCAGTGAGGGAGTGGAGATTGCGGCGTCGCCAGGCAGGCGTTGGGGTTTGGAGAGCAGGAGGAGTGGTCCGAATGTCAGCAAAAGGACGATAGGCGATGGGTTTGGGGACAAAGCAGGGCTGTTCCGGGAATTGAACCCGGGACCTCTCGCACCCTAAGCGAGAATCATACCACTAGACTAAACAGCCGATGCCCTGAAGAAGTGACCCTGCGCAGCAGCTCCCCCCAACACAACGCACTCTGCCTTGCTGGACACCTCCTCCACCTTGTCTCCCTCCATCACGCGAGTCCCCACTGCCTCTCCTATCGCACCCTGATGCGTGTCCTGCTCAGGCGTTCGCTGCTCTGATGCTTTGTGGATGGACGGTGACTCTACTGCTCTTTTTCTACGCAGTCTGTCCTTGCGCTCCGCATGGGCACAAGAGTTGGCTCCATGCCGACACACCCACTCCACCAATGAACAACAGGCACTCAAGCTCTCTGCATGCATGCTCAGTGAGGGAGTGGAGATTGTGGCGTCGCCAGGCAGGCGTTGGGGTTGAGAGAGCAGGAGGAGCGGTCCGAATGTCAGCAAAAGGACGATAGGCGATGGGTTTGGGGACAAAGCAGGGCTGTTCCGGGAATTGAACCCGGGACCTCTCGCACCCTAAGCGAGAATCATACCACTAGACTAAACAGCCGATGCCCTGAAGAAGTGACCCTGCGCAGCGGGGGCCCCTAACACAACGCACTCTGCCTTGGTGGACACCTCCTCCATCTTGTCTCCCTCCATCACGCGAGTCCCCACTGCCTCTTTTATCGCACCCTGATGCGTGTCCTGCTCAGGCGTTCGCTGCTGTGATGCTTTGTGGCTGCGCCGCGAGGCTACTGCTGTTTTTCTACGCGGTCTGCCCTTCCGCTACGCATGGGCGCAACTGTTGGATCCTTGCTGACACAGCCACAGCGCCACTAAGTCTCTGCGCACGCAGGCTCATTGCTGGCTTTGTGTTGACCTCAAAAACGGGGCGCTCTGCCTTGCTCGTCAGCGCGACCAGCTTGTTACTCTGCCTAACCGCATGTGTCCTGCTGCCACGCTTTCTCGCCGGGCGGGAGGAGCTCACACTTTGAATGTGAGATACGGTTGCTGGGAGCTCTCCTCTGCTAGCTTTGGAGACGGTGAGCCCTTTCTCTCTGAGATCCCTCTTAATAAAACAACAAAAGGCGCTTGGGGGCCCCACTTGTGTCAACGTCTTGATGGGCTGGATTTGCGCCTTAACAGGCGCTGTTTAAACTTTGCTTGGTAATTCGGTATGGCTTCTGCACCTTTTTCTCCGCATTTTGGGGCGCCAACGACAACGCAATTTCGTAATAACTTTAGCTGATGAGTTCAGGTGAGATCTCGAGACCTCCCGCACGATGAGGTGCGAAGGGACTGAAACAGGGAAGGGAAATGCGGGTGAGAAGAAATGCACCTGATGGCCTAGCCATTACGCCTTTCTGTCCTTACTTTAAAATGAATGATGATTAGTCAAACCCCTAACGAAACCGAAATGATCCTATAGGCTGGGTCTGCTTCTTGTTAGTTATACGCAGACGAACATCCCTGTCACATGCTGCAACGCAAGGGAGCGTCCATTGCTTTGATGTGCTCCAGAAGCACGCTGCCCATCCTTAGATGTGGAAGGAGTGGAAGCCATTGTCGGAAAAGAATACGGAATGTGGCAGTGCCAGCTATCGCCTGGATACAAGCGAAAAACCTGTTTTTGTGGGAGATTTGGTCTTCAATCTGTTTCAGCGCGCGACTTCCTCAGCCGCATGTCGATTGCAGCAACAATCTAGTTGCATTGGAGCCAAAGTACTTAAGACAAGAGTCCCCTAAAAGTCATATGTCATCCCCTTCGCGCTCTAGGCGTCCTGGGCACAGTAGCACAGGGGCCTCTGGCTGGTGCGGGAACGAGGGAACCTGTTCCATGTTGGAGCACACCCTCCTGCAACTCCAGCAACGAGGGGAATCCGCATGAGCACACCGAAGCCCCTTTTGTCGCGGACACCAGCACTGTAGCCAGTCGTTAAACACTTACTTGCCCGCAGCAGTAATTCAGCATGCAAGTAGGAAGGAACCGTGCTACACCATGAAGCTGTATGCTGTCAACCACTAAAACACTAAAACTCCCTCTACTCGCTTTCCAGCTAGCATTCACAGGTCGCCGAGCATCAGGCCAGATGCTGCTTAGTCGTGAAAGCGCCGCCTTTAAAGCGTTGTAAGGCCGCAAACTCCTTCTAACGAAGTTCAGTACATAAAGGCATTTTGACAGTTGTAGGAGCCAGCTATCGTTGCTCCCACAATTCGTACACGATCTCCGCATCCCGCCTGCGTTTGCTAAAAGCGACTAGACATACTCATACCCCCCGGAAAAAAGCGAACCCTATTGCCCACTTCATCCAGCAGCACGCATGTGTTCGTATAGAGCTGTGGTCTGCTTTTCCTGACCGTAAAATGGAGTCACCCATTTTACATGGATGGGCTGCAACAGCTCTTCCTCCTTACGAGTGCCACAGGTGGCTACGTGTTTGCTATTGTGACACAGCCCAATGTAGTTAATGGGGTGGTTTCTAAACCGTTAACTACTTTGGGCTGTGGAACCCTGAGCATGTATCCAATATCGGTAAAACGCTATAAGGAACTAGGAGACGAATAATGGGTGTGGAGCTGAAGGGAGAGGCAGTGCAAAGAGACATGTTGAAAATGATAAAAAGGGCTAGCCATGACGCTGTCTAGTCCGTCTACAGAGAAGCTATCTCAAGTATTAAGCTCCGAAGCAGTGGAGTCCTGGCCAAGCCGGGAAATCTGCAGGCGAAACTTCCCGCGTACTTACCAATTTGAAACCTGTTCGAAGTTTAAAAGATGCGGACTTTTTTATGTGTATAACATGCGTTATTATGGGGTTGCAGCCTTTCCAACGGCTGCGCTACACTACTTGCACGGGCAGCCAGGTGTTGCTCACCGTACACTCGGGGAATGTGCGTTCGGCCTCCTTCACTGGAAGATTCTGCGCTGCTGCAACTATGTATGGGTCCCCCTCTAACAAACAGCAGACTGCCATTTCCCCTTCCCTTGCCATTTGCTACACTCACAAGAGTGTACAGACTACTGAACCTTTTAGATGCAAACATTTGTTTGAATCCCCTTGCACTAACACCTGTGCTTGCCACTTGAATGCCCTTGCGGTACGCTGCCTCTAGTGTGGCAGCAATCATCCCTTTAACTGAGCTTACGGAGTTAGCAAGTCTAGCGAAATTGCTGGAACTGGCAAATGCTCCATATTGAAGTACTGGTGGCAGTAAGTATGCATTGCTGTCGGCATCGGTATACGCAGACACATCAGACAAATGAAGTCACAAGGTATAGAGAACAAATTGGGTTGTGGTGAGTTTGCCTGTTTCAGAGCTTGAGATTTAACTTACTCGAATTGATGCAGCCGCCGGGACTGCCTCCCTTGCTGGTTTGCTCCCAAAAGTGCAGTGAACACTACGTGAAATCTACCCAAGCAATCCCATGTGGCTCCTTAGGGTCTGCAGCAGCACTGAGCAGCGCACTCGCACTAGACTTCCCTGACTAGCCTACTGCCAGCACGTCGACCCCTTCCTGAGCTTTCTTTTGCAACTCCCCAAAGTCGAGCGATACGCTTCGGAATCCTCTGCATCCCATCTGAAGGCGCTAGGAGGCTACAGATGATTGAGTGATTAACAGTTGAAATTATACAAGCAAATGGACCGATCGGACGACGCAGCTGCAGTAGGCACGAAAAACTCAAAGCAATTACCAACGAAATACAGCTGACGAATGGTATCTGAGGAAATGTGCAGCTGCTCTGTCGCCATCCCCTCCCAAAAAGAAATCCCCATAACCTTTTGCACTTGCTTGGGTGGGGGTGAGTGCTACGCTTCCCTGGTCTTCTTCTTAGCAGAACAGCTTCAACTGTCAGCGTAAATGGCCAGTGCCGCTGCCTCATAATACCTCATAGCCGGAGGAACAGTCTGGGTATATGTCAGCCAAGGTGCAAAAATGACAACCCTCTGACGCTCAGTGTATTCAGCACACTGAGAAGCCAAATGGCAAAAACGGAGTAAATTGTGCCAAAAAGGCTAAATGCCATTTTCATCAGTCTCGTAAACCAGAGTCTCTTTATGCTGCGCCTTCTGCTTCAAGAATTGCGAGGGGCAGGGCGCTTCCCACACGCCAATCTGTACCTCATATAACGATGAAGCAACTGCCAGTCTACTTCAAACGCCTTATTCGCACTGCTGGGAGGCAAATACGCACTATTACGGAATCAGATGCGTGTTGTTTTCAGCAGACGGCACAGACCCTTAAGAATAGAGTGCAGTGTAGCGAGCTTCCCACAGGCTTTGGAAATGTTTACTGACGGTGAGGCACGCTGCATGAATTCTGTATATTCATGTCAGCGTGTAATGGCCTTCCTTAAACCTTTGCTCTGGGAAGAACGCTGCACACACTACACGCGTCTGGTCAAAACGGCGGCCGTTTAGCATGAGTTGTGCCCTCCTGGCAGAAGTGACGTCCCCATAAACCAAGAAAACCTGAAAATTCCCCGTATGGTAGCAAGGTTCGAAAACAGGGCGAGTTAGAAATCTCTCCAATGTGCGTAATATTGTCCTGCAGTGAGTAGCAAGCAAGAAATTGGGGACAGGGTATCTTCTGGGCCTCACCTTTCCCACACCTGGCTTGTATGACAAATCTTCATTCGGCCGTGGAATGATGACCTCCTCTAGAGGCCCATATTTCTCTGCCTCGGAACGGATATCTTTGACTGCTGCATCGTGGCTCGAGTCTGTCATCTGCTCATGGCCCCAAGCGCATTCACAACGCAAGTTACACGGACGCCAATGTTAGCACTTGAGCAGTAGCCAATAGCCAAAAATCAACAACAGAACCAGGATGTGTCGGCCATTGTGAGCGCCCATGGCAATGTTAGTTAGCTGCCATAACGTACCACGTCTTCGGGGTATATCGTATTCAGGAGTTGAACAATGCGCGAAGGTTTCTCGCCAATAGTTCGCCCCGCCCGAACCTGCATCTCCCAACATACAGAAATTGCTTAGTTTTTGTCTACCACTGCCTAACCTCCGTCGTTATCTCGTGCATGTGAAATAAAGAGAAGTTCCGCTCTGAATTTCTTGGGATCAGAGTCCAGGATTGCTTGCGCCACATATCAAAAAGGCGAGCCCACAAAGCCAAACGCAGCCACAGCAACGTGTAATTTAACGGACCTGAATAGCGACAACTGGGTCCGAAAGGACTGCGTAGGAAGTGGAAGACGGCAGAGAAGTAACCTCTGTGGTGTGTTGCTTGGTCGGTAATATGTCAGGCATGAAGTTTGACCGCTGGACACTAAGGACGGTCGCGCCACACACGAAGCCGTTCAAGGACTGAGAGCAGAACGTCAAGGCACACACGTAAACGCACACTTCAGCCAGAAGCAGGAAACCTCTGCAACAGCACCTCAGCAGCCTTTCCTTCCCCCTTTGCTTACTTCTATGGCCTGATCCGTTACGTCCGGGTCTTCATACTCGAAGAAGCCGTAGCCACGGTGCTGCCCAGTCTGCCTGTTCTTGATCAGGTTAAGGACACGGAGTTTGCCGAACTGTTCGAGGAGATCACGCACCTGTGCACCTCAACAGCGACTTGGGCGAATAGGAATACAGAGGCAGAACGTTGTGTGCTAGAGCCCTTCTCGCTGCAAGTGTTGCATAGGATGGTAGGAGCTGGACAATGCAACAGCGCATGCACGTGTAGCATGTGAAGATGCCATCCTGTACCTGGTCCTCTCCCATCTCCTGCGGTAAGTTCTGGATGTACAGCTTGCAGTCTGCACTTCGTGGAGGTGCTGTAGCGCGTACCTCGTTCTCTGGGGGTCTGCATGTTGTGTGACAATTCGACAGTAAATACACTCCAGAGATGCACACACCCTTGGATTAGCGATGCGGCAAAGCGGGAGGATGATAAGCATACTGCGTCATATGAGCATTACTATCCCACATTTCGCCGGCAAACAATTCAGGCCTTACTTCGGGTTTCTTTCCAGTTCTGGGATGTGCACTGTTTTCGCAGGGTCGCCTCCGGGGGGCTGTACATATTCTTTGGGCCGCATCACCTTTAGAGAGTTGTTATTGAACGTAATACCTAAAGCGCGCAACGTGGCATTCAGTTGCGACCACCGGATACCTGGAGTTGGCGGGATACCTTCCAGGAGTAACGCTTCTCTCCCCCCCAGGCAAACCCACATATGGGATACGCCGCTTTAAACGAAAGCAAACCCAAAGACTCACCGTCTAATTTGAGGCAGAGAACCACCCACTCGTGAGACCGCAAATCTAGAAAACAGTAGCGGCCATTCTCTTGGAGGCCTTCGCATCTTTCCACCGGTAGCAGCTGTGGCTTGTCGCTTGCAAGTGACAGGTCCGTAAAGCCTGTCTGTGCGTTGACCGCCAGTAACGCGCCGTTGAAGAAACCGCATATGTCCGCCTCGGTTGTTCCTGAAAGCTCCACAAACAAGCATTAAACACGAGTCATCTCCATCTACCGGCAAGCCTCGAAAATCCGCGCCGCCAACACGAGCTAGCACACGGCGTAAAGTTTGCACAAACGAACCGGGAGGGATGTTGTTAATAAAGAGCCGGCGCGCAATGCGATCAGACTCAGAATGCACGGTCGCACGAGCCGAGGGTGGCGGCGCTTGAGGACTCGGCGGCACTCCCGCGGGTGGTGCCGGGGCGCCGTTATTCGCTCCTCCTTGATTAGTAGGCGGTGGAGAAGAAGGGGGAGGGGGCTGGAACATTGCATTTAGACTCTGAGCTAGCTTGCTGCGAGCATCTGCAGCAGCAGCAGCAGCAGCCGCAGCTTCCTGGCCGGTTACCACAGGGGCGTATGTCGTCCTGACTTTGCTAGCTGCCGGCATAAGCCGCGTAAGGGTTGAGTTCACATCATCTGCAGCTGCTTTTCGTGCTGCAGCAGCACGCGCAGCAGCAGCTGCTGCTGCTGCGACAACGGCTGAAGAATCAGAACCCCCATCACCATTCTCTCCTGCTCCTCCCCCTACTCTAGCTTCCGTGCTGCGGGACCTGCGCAACCCCCATGCATCGCATCCTGACTATCAACTGAAAGCAGAAGAAGGCTAATCTAATAAAGCAGAGGTTGCAACGCCTGCTGCCAAAAAATCTGTTTGACTGGAGGGACAGCAGGCATACCGGCTGCGGCTCTTCTTCTCCGGAGCATCCTCACTCGCCGCCTGGGGCGGCATTCTCTTGTTTATGAGCTAATGAGTCCTCAAATAGTTGTTTAAACCCGTATTCCGTATCTCCTCGTGTAGCGTTGTCTCGGCGGCGGCCTCAGCCCTGCTGTAGTGGCGTACTACAGTGGGCCAGAAATTCCAGTAGGAAATTCTGGTTAACAGTACTATAATACGTTTAGGCAGAAAAGAGTTAAATTACCAAAGGATTCCCAAATTCGTTTATATCCAGCATTAACGAGGCACTGGTGGCAGTGTTTGGGGCTGAATGAGCCCGCGCACATAGCATGACAACACGCGCGGCTAAAAGGCTCACTACTTTTTGTCTTAACAGCTGTCGAGTCGTTGATAAACTGCGAGACTGGTTACGTCATTTTGTAATATTGGGGACACAGTTACAATCCACATCTGCCTTGTAATCCGCAGCTGCCGCATGTTGCTAGGGTGTTTGCGAGCATGTTGAACTAGTCTGGGTAGAAGTTGCGCTATTCTGGCTCTTTACCTTGGAAGCGAACGGTCTGTTATTGTTCTTGGAGTTAGTCTTAGGCTGCATAGCGTTGGCGTCTGCTCAGCACATGCGCTGAAGCGCGCTGCCCGTCACAATTTGAAGTGAAGCCTGTGTGTAGTTGGTAGGCGTGTATCATTGTATGAGGGTATGTTGACTAACAAGAGCGAAGTACGCGTTCAGAAACTGTCTACAGTTTAGCGAAAGTATGTAAAAAAGGTCCAGGGCAGCTTTAAATGTGGGGCGTGGGATGGTGACGTCCCTCGATCATGGGGGGCACAGTCGCGAGCGGCAGCAGGGTTAGAGACTTAAAGAAGTACCAAATGCAGCCATACTACGCATGTAACGCCATCTGCGTGATGCTGGTACTCGGGTCTCTACTTACTCTCAAGGTAATTAAGTAGGATCAAGCAAGTGTTTAACGACGGTTGGCACTACAGTCCGCACGGTTAGCGAAGGCTGCTGAAGAACCCGTTTTGCGTCCACGTGGGGCCGCCTTCGGGAACTAGTAGGTGCTGTGCAACCCATGACAGGCCTGCCCGTGTCCCCACCGTCCGGGGGCCCTTCAGCCGTAGTGGCTACGGCGCCTGGAAGCTGGCGCCCAGGGCATGACGGCGCGCATACCCAATGTTCCCCGGGTAGGGCCGAGAGTTCTCGTTACATGGGGAAACCTATGAGAAGCACACTCCTTCTTTGCACTATCCCCAGGCCTATGCATCGATATCCCCAGTTCGCCTGGAGACTGATGGGGAGTTCAGCTGCCTTAGGGAGCACCCTTTTTGAAGTAGTTTGGCTTTTCGGGTGGCGGTCTTCAACAAACATCGAGGATGCTCTTTATGCGGAGGGCTTCAGTTGTTTCTTAGCTGAATTTTGGTGCTGCAGGACACTGCCACCCTGAAAAGCAATCAGGTATTAACTGAAGCGCCAGAGTATGCATCTGAAGGGGCTAAGGCACTGAGCCTGCCTGAACTTTTGTTACTTTCAAAGGAACAGGTGAGGAGGCGCCAAGACGTTGGTGGCTTCCACCCAGGAAGGCTGATACTGACGAACTGTCCTTTTTCGAGAGGGTATATGGCTGCATTTTCGAGATACTAGGGAGCAAATTTAGAAACGTTCGTGTCGTTCTGTCCTTTCAAAGTTCGTTCGCTACTAACAAGTGCTTTACACCAAGTCGCCCAGCTATGTGAGCTGGGTTCGTTGCTCGCACCTAGCCGACGAGCCAGACGGCGCTACCAAACCTAGGTAAGGCCCTTGATCTTCGCCGAGGACCATCGGGAGATGCTATAGAGTCAAACATGTATGAGAGGAGCAACCAAAACACTTCCTCGCCCATATCCAGGCATCCTGGGCACAACGACTTAAAGGCCTGGGGCTGCTGGTAAGAGGAGGCTGCCTGTCATACGCTGCAACGAACCTTGCTACAATCAATGCTTCGAGGCAATATCACATGCGAGCACAGCCTAGCATGCCCTGCGTAGCCTTTGTACTCGCCTTCAGGCTCGCTCGTAGCCTCACTACGGGCGGCCAGGTAAGTGTTTAACGGCTGTCCAGACGACAGGGCAGGGGCAGGCATTGAGAAGGCTATTAGCCTTGCGTACCTACGAGGCTGCCTTGCAGCACTAGTTGTAGCAAGGTGCGCTGCAGCCCGCCGCATCCTTCCCAGTTTTAGGCCCTTGGGCCGCAGTGCTCAGGAGTACTGGAGGCGTGGGGGGAGGTTGGAGAGCTGCCTTTTGTGAATTCTACCTTTAATTATGACTTTCTAGAAGGTGTCGTCGGCCAGACCGAACAAGCAAGAGCCAACACCACTGGGTTACGATCTCCTCTACAAGGTTTGAATATGGTATTGGCATTGCCCGAAATTGACGAATCCGTTGCCCTTAGGATACCTGAGGAGCAACAAAAAGCCTTGTGCTGCGCACTTATTAGTCACGACAATACACAGGCAGAGGAAGTCCTCCCTACACCTGCAGCAGATATAACGCATGCTACGGATGATAAAGACTCACCATGGCATACGGCTAAGCTGGAGTTCACCCTTTTCGACGAGTGGATGCAGTCACCCGAGTCCCAGGACCTCCCACAGGAGATACGCAAAGTGCTGCAGACAAGTAGGCATGCTTTCCGTGACAGCTTGCTACCAGGCTTGCCCCCCAAGCGACCGCGCGACCACCGCATCCTATTAGCTCCTGGCAAGCTCCCAGCCCAATCGGCACTTTACCGTATGACTCCTGATCAGCTTCGATTTCACAAGCAGGAAATCGCCAAGCTGTCAGCACATGGATGAATTGGTCTTACGTACTCCCCCATCTGCGCACCCACGACCATGGTTGATAAGCGAGATGATGGTACAAGCGAGCATCAGATGAGTATGGTAGTTAACTACCAAGCTCTAAATGCGCTTACGGTAGGGCCTGACTTTCCATTACCTCCGGTCCAAACTATCTTGGAGATGCTGGGCGGCGCCAAGTATTTCTCCACTGTCGACTTAGAGGCAGGCTTCCACCAGATCCGCATGGCGAAAGAGGATCGCTGGAAGACAGCATTCAGTTCAGTCTTGGGCATGTTCCAATACAAAGTCATGCCGTTCGGCCTGAAGGGTGCGCCCGCTACCTTTCAAGCAAGCATAAATGCCTACTTACAAGCCCTGCTAGGTCATGGAGTTATTGCATACCTTGATGTTCTCATATATTCAGCTGATCTTCCTATTCATGCTGTTCTCCTACGAAAGGTGTTAAGCATCTTTCTGACAAATCAATTCTACCCGAAAGTTCGCAAGTGCCAGTTCGCGCGCCAGGAACTCACGTATTTGGGATATACCATCAGTGCAGAAGGGATAAAACCTGCAGCAGACAAGATCGTAGCAAGCCGGGTGTGGCCCGAGGTGCTGGAGAACGAGATGTAAGTACGCCAGTTCCTTGGTACTGTTAATTACTGTCGTATGTTTATGGGTCCCGATTATGCCGACCTTTCCCGTACCCTGGTTAACCTGACTCGCAAAGAAACCCCCTTTCATTGGGCAGACGCACACACCCAGGCTTTTCGCCAACTTAAGCAACGTCTCATTGATTACACCACCCTCCAGGTCCCAGACACCTCCAAGCCTTTTGAGCTCTACACCGATGCCTCCGGGGGCGCCATTGGTGGCGTACTCGAACAAACTGGACACCCAATTGGGTTCCTCAGGCAGGCATGACTCCCGTGCAACAGAAACATTCGATCTACGGTCAGGAACTGTTGGCACTAGTCACACCCCTCGACAAGTGGTCTCACCTACTTCGCATCGCTAAGGTTACAGCATTCACTGACCATCAAGCCCTTACCCACTTACGGAAGCTCCAGACGTCCAAGCCGTTGGGGGGCCGCACCGACCGGTGGTTAGATTCCCTCACGGAGTTTCCTGATCTCACTATCACCTATCCCCAGGGTGTGCGTAACACGGTGCCCGATGCGTTGTCTCGTCTTGCTTGTCATTGCTCTTCACAACCCCCCCCCCTGCCTAGTCCATCTCCGCCTCCTCTCTCGGGGTCCTCCGCACCGCCCCTGCTAGCCCCTCCGCACCCCGACCGAGCTCATCACACCAGGCGGACGCAAGTCGACTACCGGCAGCTGGCTGGGATTGGTAGTCGCACACCTCGAACTCGCCCAACTCGCTACATCCAATCTGATGAGCGAGAGTGGGAGTGCTTATTACCTGCCTTAGAGCTCGCTTACAACGCCACTAGCCATTCGTCCACTGAGCTTTCCCCCTTCGACGTCATGATTAGAGAGAACCCGCTGACAGCAGCGGATCTCGATGTCGTCGGTGTTCTCTCCCCTACCCTTACTCCGCCGATGGCCAAGCTCTTCCGCCAGCTCTGCGGCCGGGCGCAGAGTCACATCCTGAAGGCAAAATGTCAACAAAAGCAATACGCAGATACCCGCCGCCGCGAAGTGGAGTATGCGCTGGGCGACAAAGTCTGGCTGAGCACCAAGGACCTTCCCGCTCTAAATGCATGTCCTAAGTTTGAACCCCGCTTCTGGGGACCCTTTGTTATTACTGAACGCATTGGGAGTGTTGCTTACCGCCTGGCGTTGCCCCCACTTACGAATACATACCAAGATGTATTCAACGTCTCCCAGGTAGTTCCTGATCGCCCCCGCGCCCCCGAGCTGGAAGCTCAGGAGGCCGTCGTAGGGTTGCCTCCCACCCGAGATGTTCCAGGCAATCCCACGGATCAATACGAGGTCGACTGCATCATGGACCAGCGCGGGTCCGGCGACGAGGCCCACTACCTGGTCAAGTGGCGGGGCGCTCCGGAGGACCGCGCCACCTGGGAACCCGCTAGCCATTTGAGAGGCTACCCTGCACTGTTGCGCGCCTGACGTCAGCAGAACCGCCGTCCGCCCTGATCCGCCGCCCTCTCCTCGTTTCGGCACCCCCCATCTTCTCGTCAGCTGCCGCCCGCTTCCCGCCCTGTTGAAGGGGGGGAAGGGGTGAAGGAGCACACCATGTGGCGGTGACAGGTTATCTACACAGTCAGTGGCCTAGCTTAGAGGCACACGGACACGCAGGTAACGGTAAGTCCTCACATGAAGCACCAGCACACTGAACCACCTGTAGAAAGGCGAATATCTGCACCACGTTAGTGGTACTAGTCATAGAGTCCCTAGTGATAGCAATAATCAGGGGAGGTGCCTATATTCAGAGACCTAGAGTGTCAAAATTCACGTTAGGAAGGGGCTAGACAAGTGCAAGTAGAATATAATGCAGTGCGACACTCCAGTTAGCTTACACATGCAAATGACCCGACTAGTTCATGTCACATAAACACATCCGCTGTTCGTATGGCAACAATACGTAGCAGATAGCACGAGAAAATAGGAATAATTGTGTCAAAAAATTAGCCCAGGAGGGATAGGGTGAATATACTAGGGATGGCGTTAGAATAGCTGTCGTAGAAGCAGATGTAGGAGTATCAGCTGAAATGCTAGGGCGCACAACCTCACTAGCGACGACACCGCACTAAAATATATAATATAATATATAATAGCATTAAAATATAAAATATAATAGAGGTCTAATTACCAAGCCCTGCAAGGTCCTAAGGCCTCCCAAATAGTTGTTATCAAGTGAACTAATAGTAAAAAAGGTGTTAAAAATAGTAACCACATTAGTACTGGTCAACCTAATATATGTACTCATCACCCTGTTCACGGTAAACGCTAATTCGACCAAGGAAGGGGCGTAAGCATCACTACGTGCTACTAACAGAACCCCAAGCTAGCAAATAGGCGAACGAAATATTGAGTAAAAAAATAATCGTTAGTTTAACGTAGGTTTATTATCAGTCAGGAGAAGTAGAACACAAAAATACGCCGTTAAGGCCGTCGCAGATAAAATAATCAACGACACGCACGGGAGGTCTAGCCGAAATTCCAGCTAGGATAAACAAACTTTATCTGAAGGCTAAGCACACTCATACAGGATGAGCGACCAAACTGGGGCGTCAGCGATAGGAACAGATTAATGCATTTGCGGGGGCAGAATGAGAAACGTAGTTAAGGGGTAAAACGCGCCAAAGCACAACAGCGCAGCAAAGATCCCGATAGAGGGACACAAAACGCAGTCAAGAGAATAGAACCGTGCTAACCAGCAAGCACAACCGCCTTGGACTCCAGAAGAACAAGGCGGACCTGAACTTGCTGTACGCAGGAGAGCACAACAATCCTGCGGAGCAACACAAGGCCGAATAGTAGCAAACACACTTCTGGGAGACCACCCGAGGCCGTCGGCACACCGGATGGAGGTTCGGGTAGAGGAATAGAAGCAAGAGATGTAGGAGCGCCGCTTCCGTCGAGTTCCGACGAGGCTAACACACAGGGTTGAAAAGTCTGGACCCTCCCCTTGTTGGACCGCCGGATAGTTGGCTAAGCTGAAAGTCCCTTTACCCCAGACTTGTGGACAATCCTATAATGATGCAAGGGGGAAGGGGAGACAATTTGAAGGTTAGAGAAGAACAGGAATAAACGAAACCTTGAAGCGGTTTCTGCTCAAAGAAAGGGGGAGGTTGTAGTGCACATGCAGTACAGTGGACCTCTGGTGTGGCCTCCAGAGGCCTAATATCATGAAAAGCAAAGAACACTATAGAAGATTTCAGGGATTAGGACACTTTTTAATAGAAAAGCAACTTAATAGGATCAGAGTGCTCGCCAGCCGGCACCAGCTTGGGGCTGGGTGCGAGGCTGTTGCTGTGACTCTGGCCCAGGCCCTCAGCGAGAGTCGGGAATCAGTTCTATTGTTCTGGGTTTTCTCTAGGAGACAATAATAGAAACTCGATCATATTTTTGGTTGTTAACGGTGTTTATTAGAGGTTTCAGCGAGAATCATAGGTTTTGGAGCGAGATATTGGCGTGTGCACCTACTCTGTCTAGCTTAGGGATCTCTCGTAGTAACAGTGTAGGCCAGCTGTTCACAACAGCGGGCATGCCGAAGTAGCTGAAGCTGCATGCGAACCAAACAAGTTTGGGTCAAGGGTACGCTTGTATTGTGGCACGAAATTTATAAACGAGGCTTTCGACTGGCCTATTTTCTTTTTATCATCAAGGAATTTGGCGAAAGTGGGGGGAATCCCTCGCTTCATCGCCAGGATGGCTGAAGGGAAAGCGCTGCCCGGGGTCGGGATCGAGGAAGACAGGGGGGGGCCTAATTTAGAGGGATCAAAGCAATACAAGGAGTGGGAACCAGAAAGGTTTTCCCCCAGAAGTGGCCAATATCCAGAAAAAAAAGCTAGGGTAGCTAGTCGCTTTGCCAAAGGCAGCCGCACGTGGACGCTCTGGATTGTGGCAGTTGGACTGTTTGCTCTGCTAGCCGCAAAACTGTGCACGCCAGGCACGCCATCGAATTCCCTTACGAAGAAACGTGAGTGGGGAGGATTTGGGCTGGATGGAGGTCGAAGCTTTGATGGGGACATGGACAACGACTTCTGGGATCTCGATGGAGAAGCGAAAGCTGTTATCGCTTTCGCGCCATTCATGGCAGGAGAGAATATATTCTTTGAAGGCGCTGCCCATTTGAGGCCACAGACTGTCCCGTTCGCCTTGGAGCAGGCGGAGGACTTCTCAATCGACCGCAGCGGGGTTCCGAAGGCATGGGCCGCCTATCTTCGGGAACAGGTCACGGATGGAGCTGTTCCAGAGGAACAGGAGCCTTCAGAAGGTCCTATCGATCTAGGGTGGCTGTCGGAGTTTTCTATCGACGGCGATGTGGCGGAAGGTAGCGATCCTGCGCGGTTGCGCATAAGCTCGGCGGACGCGATGAAAGTAGCACGGGGAATATCTGAGCGGTACTTTGGCGCAGCCCCTGTAGAGGAGCAGAAGCAATCGCCGGAAGCCTTAGCGAATGCACACTTCAGCCGTTTGATAGGAAGGCTAGGGAGCGGCCTGGTCACAGTTGTGACGGAGGCCAACCGCTTGCCGAAAATGAAATTCGACGCGCGCTCGAGGAATCTGCGATCTGAGCTCGCCCTTCTCGAGATAGGCAATGCGGTGGAGAGATTGAAGGAACAACAGAGCGAAGCCTTGAAGGATGTGAATGAGGCTAGAGCTAAGCTCGAGAATGGAGATGATGATGGGCAGGCGGAGGCTCAAGCAGAGGAAGCAATTCTTACCTACAAATCCTTGTTGAGATCTGAGAAGCATTTAATGATGGCGTTGGTGCAACTAGCATCTCGCTGGAAAGATGAGACGACCAAAGTTCTTACGAATATTGCTTCTGTTCTTACTTCCTCGGCCATGGAGGACCTTGAACAAATCTCGACTTTTGAAGCATCCTTCTTGAACGCTCCCAAGTTGGCCAGGAAAGCGTACGGTATGTCGGACGTGTTGCAAAGGGAAACGCGAAGTAAGAACCGCTGTCGTCTGGTTGAAGATGTGGCGGCAAAGCGCCTAGAGTACATCGATATCCTGATGGCTAGCATTGATACGCTTTCCCCTGAGGAGTTCTCCCAACTAATGGAGCGACAGAATGAAGGACTCGCTAAAAGCAGAGCAGAATTCCTTTCGGTCCTCATGAAGAAGAAACAGGAGCCATGGGTAGCGGATGTTATCTGACCAGAAGGCATGCGAGCTGGCTTCCGCTTCATTAATGACCTAACGATGGGCGGAGGGCATAAGGGCCGGGTATTTTTACAGAGGTCTTGTTTCTTCTAGGCCTACCGAATTTCAGAAGTGTAGCTTTAGGGAGTGGAGAGCGGCCGTATCGCATCGGCGAAGGGGTGCGAATGATTCTAACCGGCGTGTCAGCTCATTACATTCGTTGCACTTTCGTACTGTTTGTATTTGCTTGCTGAAGTTGCATTGGGGGTGCCGTTCCTTCTCATCTTTCCTGACAGTTGCCGAGTCGTTTCTGTGCGGAGATGGCGATAAGCATGCGTGCTCATGCGTCGGCTTCTGTTTAAGTTGGGAGGGCTTTAGGCTTTAGGGTTAGGTTTGGCCCTATGCTGAGCGCAGAGCATGCCCCCGTGCGTGGTACTGCTGTTGTTGTATTCTGTCTCGCATTACTGCGGATGAGTACTACAGATCAAGGAGGATGTGCCTTGAAGGGCTAGGGGGACCCGGCGACGTGTTTCGGGTTTCTTTGAACGACACTTTGGGTCTTGCCGAGTATCCGTCTTTTGGGGAGGCTAAAGCCCCCTAGAAGCCCGCATCTGGAAAGTCCGGGTTACGCTTGCCTCGTGCTGCGTGAAGCCCATTGACACCAGACAAAAGCGACCGCATGGGTCCGTATTTTGCAGTGCACGGCCTACTCTCTGTCTCACCAAACGGTGAGTTTAGACTTGTGCACATTTCCCAAGTGGTAGTTGGGAATCCCTGAGCAATCAGGTCTTTTTTAGGAACGCAAAATCTACAGTCTTCAGTATTTGAACTTCATGAGTTGGCAGTGTGTATGAAGAAATCTCCAGTTTGGGCTAATAACCTGCCATGGGGTTGTACGCCAGATAGGTTTGATTTCAGCTTCACGTGGCGGGCGCAAACCCATAGACATGCCGGTAAGACGAAGCCAGTCTCTTCACAGTCCCGTTGTATTGCCACTGGGCATTCGTCGCGCCTTGCAAGAGGTATGGGGCGTATGCATCAGGGGGCGTATGTTGTATTTTGAAGCAAACTATTCTAAAGCGCCATCACCGTCTGGGTAACTCCAGAGAAGACGATGCTGTAGGAACAAATGGCTACGCCTCCCTGTGCCTTTCTTCAGCAATTAAGCGACACCAACGGGCAGCAATCGCACCGTAGGAAGTTCTAGCGACTGCCAGACTGTGTTGGGTTGAGATCTACGGCTAGAAAATATTCCGAAGCGTTGGTGAACCCCCCCCGGGGTCTGCACTAAGCTAGAGGCACTTGCGGGTGATGTTACGCGTGGGATGTCATCCTGCTTTCACTTCCTGCATTTGGAAAGTTTGTGCTTTCCGTGCAATCCCCAGTGCGGAGGCAAAGAGTGGCCTAGTGAATACAGTTTGCGTAACGGGTGGCCGACTACGGGACAGCAGTCCTCCGGCCTCCTGCAGAAGTGGAGTATTTAAGTGATATTTCTTCCTCTCGGGAGTGGAAGACTGCTTTTATTTAGGTCTATTTTGCCACGCATATGGGCATAAACAGGGGTGGACGCAGGAGCTGCATTTGAACTGAATCTCCCTGCTCTCCTGCCTAACGATATGTTCCCTACGGGGGCAAAAGTGGGAACGCTTGCCAAATTACAGCCGTCTTCGTGCCCCTCAGCCCTCACCTCAACGACAGGTGCACCTTAAACCCCTGATAAGCCCCCGCGAGGCACGAAACGCAAGGGAGGCGCTTTGGCACAGGCAGCAATGAAAGTTACGCGTTTAAATAAAAAATTTGCTCGGAGTCTGTTGGAGTTTACTATGCACGCACTTCCTTATCGCTCCCACTGGGAAGTTTCAAGTACACTGTTTTATTTCCCAAGCGACAAGCTCTTTTGGGCGTTACAGAACAGACTTTGATTTGCTTAGCAATAAACAAATGAGGGCTGTAGCAATGTGCAGCTCCCTTTTAAAATTAGATTTCACACAAAATGATGCGTTGCTAAAAATCAGCGCGTGTGCATTCATGCACTAAACATAAATACGGTGCGATTAATAACCACCACGACGAAGGCCAGAAGCAACCACAGTTCAAATAAAATGGAGATATTCGTCAAGATACCTGGCTTCCGAAAACTTCGCAACAATTACCTCTAGAACTAAAACAATGCATTGTCGAGCATAGTGGAATGAAGTTAAGGCCAAAGTGACTGCCATGCATGCAGTTGTGTGAAGGCAGGTTACACCTGTTGTTCCTCCCAATCATGAAACAGTAGTCTGCATTGTAAACACGCATTTACCCAACAGCCTGGGCTACTTTTTCAAAAACCCCCTTCCCCTTTCTCTCGATCTTCTCCATAAGTGTCTCGGGTACGGCCACGGTGTAACAGACAACAGCGGATCTAATTATAAGTAGGATGGCTAGAATGACAGCCAAAACAATCATTGCTGGTGGGAACGCAGTGCTTAAGGCTACCAACAGAACTGCAAGTACGACATCCGCTGCCACATTGATGCTTGAGGCGAGCGCTACAGCGGTCTGTCGGCTAGCGCCTATTCCCGCTTCGTGGAAGACTCGAGATACAGCACTCGGTTTAAGCCAGCCTTGCAGAAACGAAGCCGAAGCTTGCTGCTCTCCGGAGACCACGCGTCTTTCCTCATCTGCGGCTATTCCGGTTGCTGCTGCTGAAAGATTGGCAAGATTCGAATTTCCTGAGCTGAGCTCCACTAGAGCCTTAACATAGAACCCCAAGTACCGCTCCCCTCGTCGTTTTCCCCCAAGTAAAAGGAACAGGCCTTGCTTCGAAACCAATTCTTTTCCCAAGAAGTGCAGCACTATTTGACTTGCATAGCGGACGAAAAATTGGCTCCGCAGGCAAAGGCTGACTATACGAAAAGTTGCAGAGCCGGACTTCAGGCCTGAACAGTGCCATAAGTACAGGAATCCCAAGTGAACAAACAGTAACGATGGAGTGAATGTTGATGCATTTCATCCACCCATTATACGTGTCTTTAATACAAACCGTGCTACAACGAGGCCTGGTCTCATCCAATTCCCACTGGATTGTTTCAGTGCAGCACCCTTACTTAATCGAGCGGCGGCAACGGCCGAGGCAGCTGCATTTTGAGCGTAAACGCGAATGCGCTCCCTCTTCCCATCTGCCATCTCTAAATCCTGCTCCGCTGGGAGATCAACAAAAGCTTCTGGTAGACCTTCTGCACCACTGGGAAGGCTCGTGGATTCTGCGTAAAACTCTTGAGGGGGCAAAGTGCTGGGAATATCACTGGATTGTGTGGTGGCAGGTTCACGGGCCTCCAAGCCAAGAGCTGGCTCGCCTTCACCTGCAGGTTCGGCTCCCTCCTCGGCAGGAGCTTGTTCAGCTGCCTCAGGTTCAAGACCTTTGGCCTCCTGCACTCTCTCTTCAGCCTTAGGCTCTACTTCCATTGGCCCTCCCCCTTGCATGTATTCATCGTATGCAGCGAGAAGCTTACAGGCCGGGCGGGCTTGCAACTCAGACCTCCCAGGGGCAGCGCAGTCGCTAGCGTCAAAGAGCACCTCGACAACTGTGAAGATGGCGGCTTCAATCATTTGCGCCGCTTTGACAGTCTTAGCCTTACCGCCAACTACAACCCTTTCAGATCTCCTGAAAGTGCCGTCAGCTGGGCACGACAGTCCATCGAGCAGCATTGCCACTAGCAGCCGGACTGCTACGGGATCTGGGTGCGGGGGCAAGCTGACGAAGAGCTCAAACCCTTGGGTGAGGATCTGTGCAGAAGAACCCAGCATAATGGAGCATAGGTACAATTTGAAGTTGAGAGGAAGAAACTGTCCTAGGATGGAATTGTTCCTTGCTGAGCTAGCTCGCATCCTTCACTCCCCTAAAGTGCATCTGCGCCTGCCATTCTTACAGCTTCAGCATCTGGCTTCATCGTTTCTGTCATTGGGTATGGGCGCCTTCTGATTCTTCTCCAGAGATTTCTAAGCCGACTTCCTGCACCTTTTCTCTCTCGAATGCTTCTCTTTAGATGGTTGCCTGCGGCGATGTGCTGGTTATCCACAGTGCCAATGAGACTCCAGTTCATCTTCGCGAAAGCCTTCCCTAAAGGACTTCCACCCGGGAAAGTGAATTCCTCGGGAGGTCCCTTGCTGAACTGTAACAAACAAGCCAGCGCAACAGTATAAGCACTTGATTTGCCCAAAGCATAGCTGCAGGACGAGAGCAAACGGCAATCCTGCGCCAAAGAAAACTGCTGAGGACAATACTTACTGTAAGGGTGTTCATCCAACCCTCCGCATCTTTGTAGTCTTCGGCTGTGAATAGGATCCATCACAGGAAACAGAAATAGTTTATTCCCTTCACCCTTCTACCCGGACAGCCCCTGACTTCGTCAAAGAATTGGGGCCATCACCGGATGTGGGTTTCTGGCAGGGTGTGAGCTCACCTGAGGCTGCCGAAACCGATTCCCGAAAGAGTGGATGGACTAAGAAAAGAGGGTTTTGCTTCAGGCATTCTGTGGAAGAAATCACAGGCACTTGGCGAGGAAGCCTTTTTCTCTCTGCTGCCTCTGCTGTATACGACAGTGCTATGCTGCTCTCCCTGACTGTTTCCCCTGCCACATCTGCACGCATATTTACCTCTTTTTTGAGTATAATTGGCTGGATCCGCCTGTGACATGCACTTCCCAATTTTTTCCAGTACACCAGCAATGAAGAAGGCGAACAAAGAACAGTTGCGCCGTAGAGCTTCTGTTTTCATTGATCCGCAAATTGAGTTAACGGCATTCGCTGCCTTCACGTCCGGAGACCCCAGGTTAAAGCAATCAAAATACCCTGCATCCCAGAACAATCGAAGGGGTGCAGCACATCTCACACATAAAATTCGCTAGGCGGGACTATCGCATGTAGTGTTCATCAAAAAAACTGGGCAGGAGGCGTAGTTTGCGCAGTACGTGTGTCCTACGGGAAGCGGCACTCTCCAAGCTCCGTAAGTCCTGCTCGTCTTCCCGGCGAGAACGCCTAGAAAGAGCGGCACGAAGTGCCTGAAGAGCGTTTTGAATCTGAGACATTCCAGAAGATGCATGAACATGCTTGATTGCAGACTCCCTCTTGACGGTGGGGTGACTCGCACGCGTGAAGCGCAAAGAAGAGTGAAATCCGATAAGCATTGTATGCTACATTATAGGTAAGACTTCAGCGGAAGAGGGAGACTTACAGGTCGCGAAAGACTTCTGAGCCCGCGTGCAAGCCAATTGGTCCGGCGGCGTGGCTGACGTGGAGCTTCCGGTGGTGGATTATCTGGCGAAATCGCCTCCTCAGGGTCAACTGTTCAGGACATGGCATATATTAGATTAAGGGCTATTGAGGTGATTTTCGGCTGGAGATTTCAGTAGGAAACGAGCGAAGGCTGGGGGTAACACGCCGTCTGTGGTGCCACAACATTGTACGCATCCCGCTTGTCTTTGAGTGCATTAAGGCGTTATGGCTGACCTGCCGACAAAGAGATTGAGATAGTCACACCATTTTGCGATCCAAGGAGTACAGCCAGTAGCGATGCAAACAATGCCAGGGCGCCTAGCCGATAGAGCGCCATGATGAGGCCGGAAGTTGTTGGGTTTCACTGGCTACCTTCTTTCTTAAATGCGGCCAAGCATTTGCCGAGGTGGTTTGCCCTTTTAAAGTTGCGATTAAACAAATATGAACTTCAATACAGACACAGCGCCGGTGTAGATGGCTGCGGCTGCTGTCCAATGGGCGCTGACTGCTGGAGGGCGGGGAACCAGAGTGACTCCCTTGCTGCTTGCGCCCTAGCAAACCTTCCACCCTGCCCAGCGTTTAAACTTATTTTTCCTTTTTATATAAACGAAAGCCATTATTTCTCTCCAATACCACCATTATATCGCTAAACGGGCGGCAACAGGCACTTAACCAACCCCAGCCCAGCAACAATTGACTCGGCTAACGCTCCCACCCACGGCAGCACAAACAACAGCGATGAAATAACTGGATGCTGCTTGTCAGTCATCAGAGATAAATGGAAGGTTTCCGCCTTTGAGAGTTAGTAGAGCAGCAGCAGGAGTTACAGCTCTTACGGCTGGTCCGAGAGGGGCTCAACCCGTCCTTGCAGGCTGCCGTCTAGGTAAACGAAGCCACCAATGCACATGAGCGCATATTTGAAAATATCTGGCAGAGTTTTGAGCCCCTTTAAGTTGAATAAGACCCCGTGTACTTCACAAAACTCTCAAGTGATTCCTCTATCATCTTCCCTGACGTCCCTCAGGAACAACGAATGCTCCACCTGGGTAATATATGCTGAGCAAGACCATCCAGCCATCTGGATTCTAACAGTGAAACTGCATGCAGACAGTAGGGGAGGAAGGGCCTCGCAAATTCAAATGTGCATAGCCTGTGCATGCAGAAACAAAGATGCACACTATGTAACATAGGCAAGCAGACTGCCATAGATAGCATGCTTTCCTCCCAATTTCCCCGGATCTCAGTAGCAACTGCCTACTGGACATGGGATTTGCCCCCAAGCCGTTCAGTACCAAAGGCTGGCTCATGAGTGACCCTAATACCGCGTGAAATGCAACTTGCACCGAGAAACCTCTACATTCTAAGCCCCCCAACTCAGAAGCTTGAAAAGCGGCAGACGTATCTCCGTTTTCTTTATTTACAGCAGGACATTGCTGCGTTTACGGAGCAGCGAGCCTCAATATCCGAAACTTCAATCTCTGCGCTGTCACGGCGGGGTAACACAATACCAAAGAAGTTTACAGCTGATCCGGCCGAAGTAGAGGTGCTTACAAGCAAGCATCATAGTAGCGGTTTTTACTCAATGCCAACTAAGGGTGGCCTTTGGATTTCGTTATTAGGTTTGAATTCTACTCAATGTATAATCCTTCTGAGCAGGTGAACTCGTACCAAAACTACTCACAGTTGCATGAGTTTGCCTGCACAATTGTTTGACAACAATTGTTGTTACTTGCGCAGTTAATGTGGCGTTTTAGTTGCATCACCATTGTCTTCTCTTCTATAAATTCGGAGAACTAAAAAGGAAACATCCAATCGACTCATCTGCCAGCCACTATGCACACATACAAGATACAGCGTTGAAGAGTCCGTGCTCCTTCGCGCCTCTCTCCCCTGTTGCACACTATCGTTAGCTGCCATTCGAAACATTTGTACGAAGACAGTGTACCTCGCTTCGCCCGCCTTGGCGTACAAATGAACTGTCATGGGCCAAACAAAGTTAGGAAATTGCCCTTGTGCTCACAGTCAGTCTTAGCTCAGTGCAGCCATTCAGTATTCTCGACAAACAATGAAGTGCTGAGAAGCTTCCTTGTTCAGAGAAACCCTTCTCTAACCCAATGCTGTTACTAGGTGGTGTGTTGGGGAATAGCTGGCGTCGGGGCCTACACATACGCTTCCAGTGGGAATGGCCCTGGATAGCAAGACGGTAAGGACAGAAAAAAACGATAAGAGTTGCATGTAATTATGCGCCTGAATCTCTCTTTTGCATCTCTAGGCGAACTGTTGTGTAAGCCGACGTCCCCAAACCTGTCAGAGCCGCGAAGACAGAGCCAGCGGCGACTGCGGAAAAGGAATGGGCTCCTGCGGCACCAATTAGAATCGGGCAAGCCGCTGTCGCAGCTGCAGCCGTAGCAGCTGTTACTACTACTCCTGCAATAATGGGAATGGCTGCTGAGACAGCGGTGTGCGTTGCTTGCGCTTGGGTTTGTTCGGGCGTTACTGGTGGTTCCCTAGGGGAGCCGAAAAGAAAGGAGACGGGGTCCCCAGAAGCAGGAGCATCCTTTAATATTGAATTTCGGGGTGCAGAAGGAGGAGAAGAAGCTTTTGTTGCTTGGTGTTCCCCTTCGTGCTGATTTGATTGATCTGCCTCCGCAGCAGGACTGTGTTTGCTGCTAACGAAGAGGCAGCAGCGGCAACTTGTTCTGCTCTCTTTAGCTGCAAGACTCTCTAGGCCTTCTTCGTGTTTTGGATAAAGCCACATTTCTTCTCGACACGATGAAGAAAAACACGTAAAGAGCTCAAAGGCTTAGTACAGCTGTTGTTTCGCCCGGGGTAGGTGGGCCTATAATGTATTAGATCTTGCCTAGTATCAGAATATTTTTTTAATATTTAACAAGAAATAGAAAGCGGAGTAGGAACACAGAAAAAGCCTAAGGATACGAGTTTCAATCTGCTTAGGGGGGGGGCGGTAGAACAAGTGTTGAGAGAGGCATAGATGAGGGGCCCGCGTTGGATGAGTAGATTGTGCTTACCTGTGTATTTTACTCCCTCATTATAATTAATTTTGTTTTTTTTTTCTATTTCTTGTTGGGTAAATGTGAGTCTAATTCAAGTTGTAGGCCTGCCATTGAACAAACTCAGGGGACTCCAAAGGGCGATCACCGCTCCCCAAGCGTAATGTGCTCGCTGTTCTATACACTCTCAGCCTCAACATGTAAACAACGTCACTGATTAAGCATGCAGGTTTTAATATTTCTTTTGTTTCCACCCAACTAGGCCACAGACAATTAGCTGGGCAATTGGTGGAGGGTTTGTCGTCAGCTAACCCCCAGTATATATTGCAGAAACTGCTGCCAAAAGGCCCCCCTGTTTTCAAAAGAGGCTTTCCCTTATTCAATGTACTCCCCTAAACTGGCATTTGAGGCATTTTCGTACCACCAGACACCAGACTTGTTCAGGGCAAGCGGACACACACACACACACACACACACACACACACACACACACACACACACACACACACATGCATACATGCAGACACAGCTACAGAGAGACAGACCTCTACGGTTATTTCTCAAGGGGCTTGCCACTCTGTAGGGGGCTGTCTTGTTGTGAACACCCCACGAAATCGCTTGTTCGATAGCTCATCTGCGAGAAATAGGCTATTCCGGAGTGAGTGCATAGATTGCTGTGGCAGATATTTGAAGAAATGCTGGCGAGCGGCTTCTGTGCACTCGAAGCTAAGAACAGCTCTTTAGCTGTCCGCCGTTGAGCAACGTTCAACAACTACATCGTTTTGTTGTGTTAGAAGGAGTATAGAGGTTTATTGTTGTATTCTTCAGAATGCCCTGAACGCGACTGACCACGAAGGCTTCACGGTGTGCCGAGCAAATTATAGAACAACACATCTAATACTACATGTTTCTTCTTTATTCAGATTCGTGTTCAAGGTAGTCAGATGATTCGAGGCCATTTGGGGGGGTCACACAAATACAAACACACACAAATTTGTGTGGAAACACAAATTTTGATGTTTACAAAACCTGAAGAGGAGGAGTTAACTAGCTTCACACTGTCTGAGGCATAGAGACAGGGGAGGAAGGGGGGGAGTAAGAAGAGCTCACAACTATCTGAAAGTGAGGCCGAAGGCCTTCCCTGCTACCAAGGGAAATCTGCAGTTAGAGCGGCTGTTAGCCGGCCACATCGCGCCTATGACACAAAAACGGGGCTGAGTTTCTTAAGAACAAGAAAAAACGAAGATACGTTGTATATATGTGCGAGGAGGGAGCGCAGTGCACAAGGAAAGAGAAGATAGACTTAAAGGGCCTTCCCCTCTATCTTCTTATTCTACTATTAATCGCTTTATACAAGTGATGAAAGAAGGCAAATAGAGGATATATTGTCAGAATATAAAAATTGAGTACAGGGACAGATCGAGAAGAGCATCCAAGTGCATGCAAAATCAGCTACTGACCAGCTGTACGTGCAGGTCAGGACAGAAACGAATCAAGCAAGAATACAACATGGCCCTTGTCTTTGTTGAGGACAAAAGCAGGCGATTCATACTAAAGGAAGCATTCGAGAGAGCTGTCCCCCACAGGGAACAGTACATCTGAGCTGTATCGACACCGCTTTGTTGAAGGTTTATTTGAATTAGACAGTTTAGGGCTTTGTTGCTCTGCATGCAGAGACTCACAAACATACACGTTTGAGAACTGCAGCAGCAGCTGAGGTGGAAGCGCCCCTAAGGAGCTACCATCGCTGCTATATGCCGGTAGCGATGAATCAAAAGAAGACAAAGCAAAGAAGGCATTGCATGCGATATAAACAAAACAACAAAAACTGATGCTTGCCCATCAGACCATCATCAGAATGCCAGGGGCCTTTTATTCACGAACTAGACGTAAAAAAAGCGTGGAGTGCACAAACTTGAAACCCACAGGTCACGGGTTCGAATCCCGGTGGATTCAAAAAAAAAACAATTAAACCATAATACAGGATAAAGACCAAGTTTAAAGTGTTCTTATACTGCTGAAGCAAATGCACGCAGGCGAAGCTTTCTTGAAGGAAGCCCCACTTGTATACTTAACCCTCAAACAAATGCATGCAAGTATTTTGTGTATGTGTCGCCTTTTCATGTTGAGTGTAGGGCGTGTTTTGTTGCTGTGCACAAGATAATTAATGAAAAATAGAAGAAAAGTAAATGCATGCCCATCCACCACCTCAGGATTTCTCTAATGATATTCCTGAAACCTCAAAAATATTTAATTTGAGACAGATAAGGTGTATATGTCAACATGCAACTAAGTCCACGAGACTGCTCGTGCTGCTTAGGAGGGTGATGGGCATGTAGATGATCTGCGGGAAACAAACTCTCCAGTAATTTAAAAAACAAATACTTGAAAAATATATAAAAATAAGAAATAAATAATATTTCTTATTTTTTTTAATAATAAAATATATTTTTTATATTTTTTTTTATAAATAAATAAATACGTAACAAAATATAGTTTTCTTATCAGATGGACAGACCTTTACAAGCAGGAGTAGCTCGGCATCGCTTCGCTCATTAACAAACATAGTGCCATGTAAACAACAACTAAATATATTTATTTAACCCTCATTCAAATTCAAATATATTATTTCAGTTCATACTCCTGAGTTCCTGTACTGCAGGAAGGCGGGGCCCCCCAGCTGCTTGTCTTGGGGGCCGAGACCTTCGAGGCCCCCCAGGGCCCCCCCCCCCCCCCCCCCCCGCCCCCGGACCGTGGGGCCCCCGGTGGGGGCCCCCCACCATTTCTTAGGCAGCTGCATCCCTCGGCTTGGCCTCTTAGATTGTGTAGCTTAAGATTCAGGTATGTGTTGGGCTTCACAGCAGCACCAGCTGTACGTACAGCTATCAGGGGCCTCGCGGCCCGTTGAAGTGTGTCGGCTGCACCCTGACGAGGAAAGACATTTTTATTTTATACTTTTTTTTCTCTGGATTTGAATGATTGAGCTGTCATCGAAGCTCCCTAGACACTGCAGATAGGCTGTCTGTACAGCCTGACTGCCCTCATCTACGTCTACAATACAAACCCGAAATAGATATAAAAAACCTCGAGTGCTCACATCTTCCCTTGAACGTGAGGGGAGTGTCTGCGGAGACAGGGGGGAAAGGCCTCCGAAGACAGTGCTGTATTAACGGGCTCGGCTATGAGGCGACCCTGGGTCAAGGGTTTAGGGTTTAGGGTTTAGGGTTTAGGGTTTAGGGTTTAGGGTTTAGGGTTTAGGGTTTAGGGTTTAGAGTTGATAAGGGGGTTTGCCGGGAAGGCTACTAGACCTCCTCCCTACATATCTTCTAAAGGCCTCAAGGAATGCTATTAGATAGAAGCAGCAGCAGCTCAACAGTCTGTCGACGTTATAATGAAGCAAAGGGGCCCCCCTCTTGCTGCTGTGTCTTCTCTAGGCAGCAGGGCTTTGGTGGGTCTAAGCTTATCATCTTAGGATAGTATTTAGGGTTTAGGGTTTAGGGTTTAGGGTTTAGCGAAGAGGGTTTGGGGTTGAGGACTACGTGCTGGCTGTCGCTCATGTTGAGGCTCCCTACAGCACTGCAGAAGATGCCTCCTGCTGCTGCTGCTGCTGCTGCAGCTGTTGCTGTTTTTCTCCCTGCTGCTGCTGCTGCTGCTGCTGCAGGTCTTGAGTCTGCTTCTGGTGCTAGTAGCGATTGTCGAGAGATGCGATTGCTTCAAGGTTAGGGTTTATTCTCCTGCTGCAGCCGGGGGTGTCTCCCTGGATGGGGTGGGGCGTCTGTCTCCTGGGTAAGTCAAACCGAAGGGCTTAGGGTTTAGGGTTTAGGGTTTAGGGTTTAGGGTTTTGTAGGTGGTGTTTGTGTGTGTGTGTGTGGCTTCTGGGGGTGATTGCTTATGATCAGGCTAAGTGCTGCACAGCAGCAAAACAGCTCAACAGCAACAGCAGCAGCAGCAGCAACAGCAGCAGCAACAGCAGCAGCACGTCAGGCTGCAGCAGGATCTGCAAGGCCCCCCCTCAATCTGTAGGCAGACACAGCTTCTGAGAAGAGCAGCAGGGGACTGCTGCTGCATGCGAAGGAGACAGGGGAGAGAGAGAGTTAGAGAGAGACAGAAAGAGACAAGATACAGGGAAAGGAGACAGAGACAGCAGAAAGATGTAGGAGACAGAGACAGGAGACAGAGAAAATAAGCATAGGAAAGAGACAGAGACAGGGTCTGGAGACAGGGACACGAGACAGAGATAGCGGGGAGGAGGAGATAGAGAGACAGACAAGAGACAGAGATAGACAAGAGACAGAGACAGACACGAGAGAGAGAGAGGGAGAGAGACAGACACAGAGACGGAGACAGAGACAGAGACAGAGACAGACACGAGAGAGAGATAGAAGATTGAGATGAGGGAGAGATATTTACGCTGCAGATAGGAGGAGGGACAGGAGAGACAGACGACACGTAGACAGAGACAGCAGAAAGATGTAGGAGACAGAGACAGACAGAGACAGCAGACAGACATAGGAGACAGAGTCAAACAGAGGCAGTAGACAGACACAGGAGACAGGGACTGATGTAGGAGACACATGCATGCTGCAGAAACAGAGCGGAGACACAGCAAGGGGAGACAGACAGGAGAGGAGGCTAAGTGAGAGAGTAGGGGGAGAGTGATACGACGCGCGAAGAGACACAGACATATGAGGGAGCGAGAGGAGACAGAGAAAGGAGACAAATAGTGTTTGATAGAGGAGGAGGAGACAGAAAGAGGAGACAATATGCTCTCAGACAGAGGGGGAGACAGAGACAGGAGACACCGTAGCTACGGTTGATTCTGCTGTATTTGTTTTTGTGCTGCTTCAGTTTTTCACGATTTTCTCCTCTGAAGGTCCGCCTAGAACATCGCGAGTTAGCCTCAAATTATTCTGCTTATGTGTCTCCTCTGGGATCCGATCCCAGGACCTCAGGCGTGAGTGTGGGGTCTTCAGGAGGGGGGGAAGATGTGGGGATCGACGTTCACCACTTGGTGTTCTCTTACGACCCTACTGTGGTGTCTCCGGAGACACAGCAGCCCTTTCGCTACCTCGAGGGGCAAAGTGTCTCCTTTGTAAACCTCAGAGACACCCGATCCAAACAAACGGAGACACCTGCTCCTGTCTCTAAACCCCGTCTCTACAGCGTCGCCTCCTCCCTCTTAGCCCCAGACGAAGGCCTTCAGCACTCTTTTTCGCTGGTCAGGCAAAGCCAATGGATGCCTATATGTGCTGCTGCTGCTGCTGCTGCTGCTTCTGCTGCTGCTGCTGCTGCTCCTGCCGTTGCTTCTTCTGCTTGCTGCTTCTGCTTCTGATGCTGCTGATTCTGATTCTGCTGCTGCTGCTGCTTCATGTCTTTTCTGTGTTTAACCCACCAGTATTAACAACTTCCTCTGTCTTGTCTCTTTCATTGCTAATGCTGTCTCCTGTCTCCTCTTCCCTGTTCTTCGTTGTTATAGTGTCTCCTTTCTCGGTTTTGCTTAGACGTACCCTCGAATGTTTTCTGTGTACCCTTCACGCCTGTCTCCTCTTCTGTATGCTCCGCTAATTGTCTCCTCTGTTGTCTCCTCTGCTGTCTGTCTCCTTTCAGTGTGTAAAGAGACACCGCTATAGAGATGCTGACGGGCAAGAAGACCCGTCGAGAGACGGCCTCTGCTCCTCTCTCCTTTGTTCCGCGCCGATTGGTACAGAGTTTGAAGTTGCGGGTACGCAGCAACGCTATGCTGCTGTTGCTGCTGCTGCTGTTGCTGCTGCTGCTGTTACTGCTGCTGCTGTTGCTGCTGCTGCTGCTGTTGCTGCTGCAGGGAATGCATCTTCTGCTGCCATAGCAGCAGCAACCGCTGCTGCTGATGCAGCAGAAGTGCAGACAAGGACCTCGGCAGTCACGATTGCTGCTGTTTGTCTCCTGTCTCTTTTTCTGTGTGTCTCCTGTCTCCTTTTCTGTGTGTCTCCTGTCTCCTTTTCTGTGTGATGTCTCTTTAATAACCTTAACTGCAGCATCTGTTCTGTCTCCTTTCCCTTCAGGGCCCGTTGGAGCTTCGCTGCTGCTGCCAGAGGACCAAACAGCCCCACTTATTTTTGCATGCACGGGCACAGGCGTCGCCCCTCTTCGCAGTTTCTTGCGAAGGATTGCCGCTGAGGGGCGTTCTGGTTCGTATGCTGCTGCTGCTGCTGTTGCTGCTGCTGCTGTTGCTGCTGCTGCTGTTGCTGGTGTTGCTGCTGTTGCTGCTGTTGCTGCTGCTGCTGGTGTTGCTGGTGTTGCTGGTGTTGCTGCTGCTGTTATTGGTGCTTCCTATGTTGTTGGTGCTAATACTACTGTTGCTGTTATTGGTGTTGCTGCTGAGCTGCATACGAAACATCTGTCCCTTCGTCTCCTTCTCGGTGTCTCCTTGTCTCCTTCACAGGCCCCGTAATCGCTTACGTGGGAGCAGCAACTGCTGCAGCAGCACCATATGCAAAGGAATGGGCTAAGCTGCAGCAGCAGCTGCCGCCCTCGCTGCTGCAGCTAAATTTTGCTTTCTCTCGAGAAGCTAAGACACCAGACGGTAGCCGACTGTATGTACAGGTGCGTCTGTCCTGGGATCGTCTGCTCCTTGAGACCCAGCCTGCTGCTGCTGCTGTTGCTGTTGCTGCTGCTGCTGCTGTTGGATAAGGGGCTGCGCGACGCATGCAGCAGCACCTGTTTCGGTCTTGTCAGGTTAACTGTCTCCTAAAGTGTATCTTAGAGTTGTTTTATTTGTCTCCTTGTTGTTGTCGTTTTCTGTCTCCTTTCGCCCCACAAACTGTCTATTCATTTGTATGTTGATTTGTCTCTTCGTGTCTGTCTCTTCCCTCTATCTGTCTCATTTGTCTACAATTACTTGCTGTATACTGTCTGCTGGCTGTGGTGTGTCTCCTGTCTTGTATAGCACTTAATGGAGAGAGACGGAGACCTGCTGCTTCGTCTCCTAAGGGATGGGGCCTTTGTCTACATCTGCGGGCGTAAAGATATGCTGTCTCCTGTTAAGCTGGCCTTACAGTCTGCTGCTGAACGTAATAATATAGATTTTCCTTCCTTCTTCAAAACCCTACTCTCCTCTAAGCGGTGGAGAGCTGAGGTGTATTGACACTGGCTACCATATAATCTGAGCCCCTGCTCAGTCTTAGAATGAAAAAGATAAACACTCTCCTACAATTTTTGTATAAAAATAAAAAGTATATTTGATTACAAATGCAAGTAATAATGTTTGTTGTTTGTTTGTTCTCTTCAATAATAAACAAACCAGAAAGATTGTATGAAGTACCAGTCGTGTTTAAGTTAACATATATATATATATATATATATATATATATATATATATATATATATATATATATATAGAGAGAGAGAGAGAGAGAGAGAGAGAGAGAGAGGGAGAGAGATAACAGTATATACAGAATTAGATTTAAAAAGACTAATTTAAATATACGTTTTGTTTATTCCTATTATAACGAGCCAAATATATTAGAGAGTCCATTTACTTAAACTGAGAAGAAGACAAAATATCTTACAAGTTTAATTTTCTATGAAAAACAAAAAAAACAAAGTAGAGGGCAAGTTAGCTCCTATTTAAAAGGGACAAAGTATACTACAAATATTATATAATAATATATATACTAATAATTATTATTATTATTATTAATAATAATAATAATTAATAATAATAATAATAATAATAATAATAAAATAGTTCTAATAGTACTCAAGAGAAAGAGAAACACTCTCATGAAGGAGTTGGTTAGTTAGTAGATTAGCTATGTCTTCTCTTTGTTTTAAGATTTAGTGCAGCCAGTATCTTTACTGTCTCTCTTTTGTTTTTCTCTGTCTCCTCAGGAGGAGACAGAGAGAAGAACAGGTAGTGTGTGCTCAAGCTTCATCTGCAAGTGTAGGCAGATATGAGACAACTGTCTCTTTAACTGTCTCTTGTCTCTTTCTGCTGTTGGTGTGGGGTTATAAAGGAGACAGAACAGCCTCACGCCCTGACTGCCGTTCTTTCAGATAGGCGCACAGACAACCAGCAGCAGCAGCAGCAGCAGCAGCAGCAGCCAGAAGAAGAAGAAGAAGAGACAGGTGTGTCTTGTATTTTGTCTGTGTAGCTTTCTGTCTCTAAGGCTGCCGCCTCTGTCATACCTAGCCCTCTTAGTTTCTCTATGTGTATACACATCCTAGAAAGCTCGAGCAGGTTAAGGCGGGCAGTGTAAAAGTACGTATATATATATATATATATATATATATATATTTACATACACATCCAGACATACATACAAACTAGGTGCATCCCTACAATATATATATATATATATATATATATATATATATATATATATATATATATATATTTACATACACATCCAGACATACATACAAACTAGGTGCATCCCTACAATATATATATATATATATATATATATATATATATATATATATATTTACATACACATCCAGACATACATACAAACTAGGTGCATCCCTACAATATATATATATATATATATATATATATATATATATATATATATTACATACACATCCAGACATACATACAAACTAGGTGCATCCCTACAATATATATATATATATATATATATATATATATATATATATATACGTCTAGACATACATACAAACTAGGTGCATACCTACACTATATATATATATATATATATATATATATATATATATATACACGTATATAATAGATTCATGTAGGTATACAAATATGTACAAACACTACAATATATATATATATATATATATATATATATATATATATACATATATATGCGGCGTGAATAGCTAAAGAGAGCGGCATATCCGCTCCCATATGCGTTTGACAAAGTGGCTAGGAAAAGGCCATTGTAGTTTTGGTGGGGTTCGAACCCCTGCGGGCACCACTGGGCTGCCTGCGAGTTTTGTCTGTCACCGCCTATCCGCAACAGCAAAGACAGAGACAGCTGCACTTGCATGCAGAACTAGCGGAGACAGACACTTGACAAGACAGCCTCACATTGGGCCTTTAAGAAAGCGGCAACAGGAGCAACTATGGAGGGGCTCGACGGCAACAGTAGCAGCAGCTGCTGCAGCAGCAGCAGCTGCTGCTGCTAAGGCTGCAACAGCAGCAAAGAGGCCCCTCTCTTGTCTCCTGAAACAGAGACACACACTAAGACAAACGAAAGGACAAGCACACCCGCATGCAGCCTAAGGGGCTAACCATCGGGGGGTCCGACACTCTCATCTGCATGTAGCCTTCTACTTGTCCCCTGCTTCCTCTAAACATACACCCCAAAATATCTTAATGCCAATAAACCCTATCAACTCCTGCAACTCCTTAGCTCATACAAATGCATGCATGCATGCATGCATGCATGCAGCTTGTTATGTAGGATCAGGATTTAGTGATTGGGCCTCAAGACACCCGCGGGTGTATGTTGTAAGGCGGGAGTAATTGGACGGACGAATGTTTATACGAGAGAAGAGAGAGAGAAAGAGACAACGACGGAGACAGAGACAGTCAATCTCCCTTCTCTCTAACAGGTAGATTAAGATTAGGGAGAGAGAGAGAGAGAGAGAGAGAGAGAGAGAGAGAGAGAGAGAGAGAGGGCTTCAGGTGTCTGTCCACCTTGCAAATCCCCCACATGCATGTGCATGCGATGGAGACATCCACGCGCCTTGATTAGGGGGAGGAGTAACACAGCAAGAAAATTGACAAGGAGACAATCTAAGGGGGGGTGATGCCACCATACAGCTACAGGCCTCTTCCTGACAGGCGCTACAGCAGCAAGGAGCAGCAGCAGCAGCAGCAGCCTCAAATGCTTCTTCTATCGATCTCCTCTCTGAAGCCGCCTCATCGTATCCAACCCCCTCATCAGAAGAGCAACGCATGCAGCAAGCCCCACCGTAGCAACAGTTTAGGCCCCCCGTTATCCTTACAAACCACGGGTGAGACGCTACTTCGCTCAGAGACATCCTGCAGACACCCATACATATATATATATATATATATATATATATATATATATATATATATATATATATACAGATATAAAGGTATATATATGCATATACACTGGACCTATACATATATATATATATATATATATATATATATATATATATATACTTATATATATATACATATATAGATATGTACTTGTATATATATACAAGTGTAAAAATACAGTATAGATACATATAGATATATAAAGGTGTATATACACTATATATTATATGTACTATATAAACATAAGACTTAGGGTGCTGCATGCAGATATCACAGCAAGGGAGTAAGCAAACAATTATATCTGGAGGAGACAGAGACGCCATGGGGTAGGGGCGGATGCCCCTAACAAAAAGAAAAGAAGGGAGAGAGGGTGGGGGCTGGGATGGGGTTTAACAAGCAACAAGAACAATAAAAACTCAGTATCTTATTATTATATTATATTATATTATATTATATTATATATATATATATATATATATATATATAGTCTGTGAAGGAGACAGCACCTGCAGCGCGGGTCAACCATCAGCAAACGTCGGATGATGTCTTTGCATTCGTCCGATATGTGCCGCCACTGATAGCCACTCATAGAATACGAGCCTGTAAACAATACATACAAATATATATTTTATATATTATATAATATATACCATATATACAGACATATAAATATATATGTACACACACACACACACACATATATATATATATATATATATATAATATTGTATATATGTAAATATCTATATCTATCTATCTATATCTATTACAGATAGAGAGATAGACAGATATGGATACAGCCAGGTACAGATATATGCATGCACACATCAAAACAAGCAAGCAGGGGCAGGGCTTTTCATACGAGGTATACGGATGTAGAAAACACTATACTTACAACAAATATTATCTGTACAAATAATATATATATATATATATATATATATATATATATATAGAGAGAGAGAGAGAGAGAGAGAGAGAGGGAGACAGAGAGATAGAGATAGAAAGATAGATAAACTATTAATAAAGTTTTATTCTTACCGGCTACAATGCGCTGTACAACTTCTCCGTCGGACTCTCCAAAGAAGGGCGGAGTGGCGGAGACAGTTATATACAATATAACCCCCAGGCTCCAAACATCGCTCAAAAACCCATCATAGTAATTCCCAGCTAACACCTCTGGCGCTAGCTGCAGCAGCAGCAGCAACAGCAGCAGCAGCAGCAACAGCAACAACAACAGCAGAAGAAAGCAGTTCAACACAATATGCTAGGTCCTGTCAATACACCTGGCCACTGAGCTAAAACACTCTCTAGCTACTGCTGCTGCTGCTGCTACTGTTGCTGCTGCTACTGCTGCTGCTGCTACTGCTGCTGCTGCTATTGCTGCTGCTGCTGCTGCTATTGCTGCTGCTTACGTAATGAATGGTGCCGCAGGCCGTGCCGCTAAGCTCTCCAGGTGTGGCATAGCAGGCAGAGCCGAAGTCGGTAATCTTAACAATAAAGGGGGGCCCCCCCCCTGGGGGCCCCCCCCCATTATTAATAGGTTTTTGAGAGCTGTACTGCTGCGGGTAGGAGCATGGGTACGTCGGCTGAGAAGAAGACAGAGAAGAGGAGGTCCAATAATCAGAAGCCTCTGCTGCTGCTGCTGCGCTGCTGCTGCTGCTGCTGCTGCTGCCTGACGCTGTCTCTAGAGAAAACAAAATATTCTCGGGCTTCAGGTCTCTATGAACGATGTTGTTGCTGTGGCAATGCATCACCCCTGACACCAGCTGCAGCACATAAATAAAAAACATACAACATCTCTATTCTATCACAAGTCCCACAAACAGCAGCAGCAGCAACAGCAGCAGCAGCAACAGCAACAGCAGGAGGTTGAGGTGTATGTTGTTAAACGCTAGACATTCTTGCTCACACATACGCGCACAAGAACAGACAGATAACAAACGATATACCATCAACAGCCCCAAAACATGCATGCATACAACAACAGCACATGCATGCATGCATGCATGCATGCATACAACAACAGCACATCCATGCATGCATGGATGGATGGAGGATATCAGGGATATACGGACTTGGGCGAAAAGTATTTTGGCTCTTTCTTCTGTAAAAGCCCCATCAGCAACAACTCTATCTACAAGAGAGTTCTGATCGCATAGCTCCATCAACATATATAAACTCTTTCGGTCTTCGTAAACATCAAGTACAGACACCACGTGAGGATGTCGAGGTAAACGCCTGTAAACATGGAAAGAAAAAATGGTCACATACTTGTAACCCGAAGGTCCCGCGTTCGAATCCCACCACCGAATATTTTAATTATTATTTAAAAAATATACTAATATATACACACACACGTATTCTATAGCCTCTATTATACACGCATTAAATGCAGCAGAGACTCCATCAACAGCAGCAGCAGCAAAGCAGCACAAAACATACATAAGAAAATCTAACGAAATCAGCAGCAGCAACACAAGAACAGCAGCAGCAGCACAAGAAGGGCAGCACAACAGCAGCAGCACAAGAAGAGCAGCACAACAGCAGCAGCACAACAACAACAGCAGCACAACAACGACAACAGCAGCACACCACCACCAACAGCAGCATAACATGCTGCCTCCTCAACATACCTATGCATCTCCAGTTCTTGTCTACAATCCCATGCGTCATCAGCCAATGCGCGTCTCTTATCTAACATTTTAACGGCGACGAGCTCATGCGTTCTTCTATGCTTTGCTAGTACAACCTTTCCGTATCTCCCTTCCCCAAGTATAAAGTGTGTTTTACTCTGTGTCCCCTTGGGGGGTTGCTGCTCTGTCTGTGCAGCTAGAGCAGCAGCAGCAGCAGCAGCAGCAGGGTTTGTATTGTCTCTTTCTGTTTTTGTTTGCTCACAATACAGATCATACTCTAAATGTATGTCTCTATCTAAATCTGGATATACACTAAATGCGGCCTCCCCATACACCTGGTTGCTATGCAGCAGCAAAGCTTCTTCTGCATGCCGTTTAAGAACAGCAGCATGTGCTGCTGCTTGTGCTGCTGCATGCGCCGCAACATGTGCTGCTTGTGCTGCTGCAGCAAAGGCATCATTTAACGGACTGCCTCCTCCCCCCTCCCCACAAACCGTCTCCTCTACCGTCGTATACCTGACGCTAGGATTACTGTCTCCTGTACCTAACCCTGATAGAAAGCCTGTGCTGTCTCTACTCCCTGTCTCTCTTAAACAACAGGAGACACCATGTCTCTCCTGCTGTACACGCAGCTTTGCTGCAGGGTTTATGCAGCATACTGGAGACAGGGGAGATTGCAGCTTTGGCAGCTGCAGCCGTCTTAGAGAACGCCCAGGCCTAACCCCAGACGATCCCTCATCCTCTCCTGCTGCTGCTGCTGCTGCTGCTGCTGCTGCTGCTGCGGGAGGTCCTGCTGCTGCTGCTGCTGCTGCTGTTGCTGCTGCTGCTGCTGCTGCTGTTGCTGCTGCTGCTGTTGGCTGCTGCTGCTGCAACCGTGGATGCTGCAGCCGCCTCAAACCTCGAGAAGGTATAGGTAGACGTAAAGGAGACAGTGAAGATGGTGTCTCCGAAGGAGGGCTTGAAAGGAAGTACGTAGCACACGAGTTGTCTTGTCCTGGAGGTGTGCTGCTGCTAGACAGCAGCAACTGCCCCTTGGCAGCAGCAAAGGGCCCATCGGCTGTCTTGCCTCCTGCTCCTGCTGCTGCTGTTGCTGCTGCTGCTGCTGCACCTGAAGCACAACCACCAGCAGCAGCAGCAGCAGCAACAGCGCTCGGGCCAGCCTGCTCTTTATCCTTTAAGACAGCAGCCGGGTGTACGTACACCTCGTAGCTGCCTGTCCCTCTCGGGCGGAGTCGAGATCCCTGATTCTCTCGGAGACACCCCCCATCTGCTGCGCTGCTGCTCAGTGCTGCATCGGATGGATTTGCTGCTGCTGCTGCTGCTGCTGCTGCTGTTGGAGCTGCGGATCCCGCTGCTGCAGCAGCAGCAGCAGCTGCTGCTGCTACAGCAGCTGGCGCTGCTGCGGGTGCTGCTGCTGCTGCTGGAGTTGCTGCTGCTGCAGTTTCAGGTGTACAGGTATGCGGTGAAGGGGCCCCAGAAGACAGCACACGACTGCTGCTAGGGGTAGGAGGTTGGCTGCAGCTATCTAAAGAAGAAGCTGAGAACAGGCGCTCGGCGGTTGTGCTAGCTTGAGAGAAAACAGAGACAGGGGAGTGTACAATGTCTCCTACCTTTAAGGAGACAGGAGACACTAGCTTGTCTCCGTTCTTAGACGGGCTAGATAAGGGCGGCTGCAGCCATCGGGTTGAGCTGCTGCTGCTGCTACTGCTGCTGCTGCTGCTGCTGATGCTGCAATTGGCGCTGCTGCTGCTGCTGTTGCTGCTGCTAGTGCAGATAATAGAGATGCTGCTGTTGTTGCTGCTACCGTCCTTCAAAGCCTTCGCGGAACCCTCATGCTGCTGCTGCAGCTGGTGACTGCCGTTGCTGCTGCTGCTGCTGCTGCTGCTGCAGGACGGCTGATCTGAGGGGCCCCGTACAGACAGAGCAGCCCCATATGGTAGCCCCCCCCCACCATGGGTGTTTGCTGCAGCAGGTGTATGTACAGCTCTTCTCTTCTTGCTGAGGGAAGCACGACGGAACTCGTGTGCTGCCTGCAGCAGCAAAGAAGAAGAGGGGTGGCTCTCCTGCTGCTCTTGCTGCTGGTTTGTCTCTTCCTCTTCTTCGCCCCGTAGAATACGTGGGAGATGTGAGAGAGAGAGACACGTGTCGCTGCTGAATGTGCTGCAGCAAGATAGCTTCTGCTGCAGCTGCTGCTGCTGCTGCAGCTGTTGCTGCTGCTGCTGTTGCTGCTGCTGCTGCTGCTGTACATCGTAAGATATACAACACCCCGCACTTAAAGGGCGGCGGCGCATACGTACAGAAGAAGATATAGCAGAACCTAACCCCACAGTCGCGGTGGATGCAGGGGGGCCTCTTGCTGCTGCTGCAGCGCCCCACATCCCCCCACAAACACTCGCGCTGCTGCTGCAGCAGAAAGAGATAGGCGCCAAGTGCAGCAGCAGCAGCAAAGAAAATATCTTCTTTGCTGCTACTCCACAGCCCCACAATCTTGCTGCTGCTGCTGCTTATCCTACCAGCAGCAGCAGCAGCAGCAGCAGGAACAAGAGCAGCAACAACAGCAGCAGCTGCAGCAGCAACAACAAGCCTCAGACAAAACTATAATAAGAAACGATGCGTAGACAAAGGCGGAAGGCTACGTCTTTAATCTAACGATGGTGTACATACACCTCAGATATAATTAAAGACAAATGTTGAGGTGTATATACACCTCAAATGAAGAAGAACAGCTAGCGTCTGCTGCTACGGACAAGACAAGTAATAGCGGGGGGTTAAACGCAGCAGCAGCAGCAGCAGCAGCATCCTTCTGCTGGCTGCTTGCTGCACTGGGGTGTCTGTACACCTCAGGCAGAACCTATACAATCTTGGGTTTACTCTTCTAGATATATATGCTGCAGCAACCAAACACCTCAACACACACCTGCTGCTGCTGCTGCTGCTGCTGCTGTTGGGGCTGCTGCTGCGGCTATTGCTGTTGCGGCTTTGGCTATTGCTGCTGCAGCTGTGGCTGTGGCTGCTGCTGCTGCTGCCGCTGCTGCTGCCGCAGCTGCTGCTGCTGCTATAAAGGGTTTCTGGGGGCCCCTTGTAAGCCCACGTCTTCGAGGAAGATAGAGAAAATAAAGAGAAGAGACAAACAGCTGATGCTCCCTCTACCCCCTGCATCAGCCCGTGTTTGGCGGCGTCTCCTTATGGTAGCATCTTAATGGTTTATTAGTCTCTCCCCAACAAGACACCCTTCTCTTGCTGCTGCTGCTGCTGCTGCTGCTGCTGTTGCTGCTGCTGCTGTCGCACAAGCCAACGCTGCTGCTGCTGCTGCTGCTGTTGTTGTTGTTGTTGCTGCTGCTTAGGAGGCTGCCTTAGAGGCTAGACCTAAGGAGGCTTGTTGACTGCAGGGCCTCCAGGCCTGCAGCAGCAGCAGCAGCAGCAGCAGCAGCCCCACAGCTGCAGCAGGAGAGCAAGATGCGAATAAACTGAAGCTGCTGCAGCAAGATATGCAGCAGCAGCAGCAGCAACAGCTGCAACAGCAGCAAAGACAACAATAACCCCCAACAAGATAGCTAAAGAGCTCTCACCGGTCGGCTACACTATCGAGACGCAGGGTCTTATATATGAGGCCGCAGCAACAGCAGCAACACCCCACAATTGCGGTGTACGTACACTGGAATGTGTGTAGCGATGGCCTCTTCGCATCCATCTGAGGAGAGAGACACCCGAAAAACCATCGACGCCCCACTCCTGTTGCAGCATCTCTTGCTGCTGCTGCAGCTGCTGCTGCTGCTGCTGCTGCTGCTGCAGCTGCTGCTGCTGCTGCTGCTGCTGCTGCTGCTGCTGCTGCCCTGTGTGTGCGGCGCTACTACGCCCCTCTCACATACTACAGAAGAGAGGAGGCATTTGTCTCTAAAGTTTTATATAAATATATCAACAATAATTATATTTTAAAATTAAATTTAATTTAAAATAGTATTTAGAAAACAACAGAGACCCTGCTGCAGCACAGCAACCCCCTGCCTCGCACCAGCAGCACCCCGGCCTGGCTGTTACAGACAGCAAACAGCAGCAGCAGCAGCAGCAGCAGCAGCAGTAGTAGTAGTAGTAGCAACAGCAACAGCAACAGCTCATGTATATTATTAAGACATCAATATATTATTAATTATTATTTTTTATTTATTAATATATACACAAACAAATAAACACAACAAACCCGCAGCTGACAGCAGCAGCAGAGACACTCTGTCGGCCCCACACCTGTGGGTCTCGCACACAATCAGCAGCAGCAGCAGCAGCAGCAGCAGCAGCAAACTACCTGTAGCAGCGGTAGCAGCAGCATCAAACAGTCTGGAGCAGCAGAAAACACTCCTCAGTAGCAGCAAAGAACCTGCAGCAGCAGCAGCAGCAGCAGCAGCAGCAGCAGCAGCAGCAGCAACAGAGCAGGTGATGTCTTGCTTACAAAGAATATATACTGCAGCTCTAAACTTTTTCTTGTGTTTTCTTCTTTTCAAATAAAACAAATTAAATTAAATTAAATTAAATTAAATTAAATTAAATTAAATTAATTAAATTAAATTAATTAAATTAAATTAAAAATAAAATAAACGAACATGAAAACTTCTCCTATATAATAATTTATTATTATTGCTGTTGGGGGCCCCCCATACTTGTGGCTAGCTAGAAGCTCTGGGGCCCCCCAGCAGCAGCAGGCGCATCTAGCGGTGTCTTGAGTTGCTGCAGCTAGCTAGACAGCTGCAGCTAGCTAGACAGCTACAGCTAGCTAGACAGCTACAGCTAGCTACAGCTAGCTGGCGGCTGCAGCTAGCCAGGCAAAGACAGCAGGCTCAAGCAGAATCGCGTGTCTTAGGGGGCGTCGGGGAGACAGAGAAGAGACAGAGAGAAGGGAGAGACACAGAGACAGAGACAGAGACAGACAGAGACAGATATAGAGACAAAGACGGAGACAGAGACAGAGAGAGAGAGACAGAGACGAACGGAGACAGAGACAGAAACGGAGACGGAGACAGAAGCAAACACAGACGGAGACAGAGACAAACAGAGGCAGAGACAGAGACAAACAGAGACAGCGAGAGACAACACAGGGACAGAGACAGAAACAAACAGAGACAGAGACAGACAGAGACAGAGACAGACGGGTGCAGATAGAGAGGAGACAGACAGACAAACAAACAGAGACAACACAAATAGACAGAGACAGATACATACAGAGAGAAGGAGACAGACAGATAAACAGACAGGCAGAGACAACACCAGTAGACAGAGACAGACAAATAAAAGGAGAGAGACAGATGAAGAGACAGACAGAGAGGAGACAGACAGACAGATAGAGACAACACAAGCAGACAGAGACAAACAGAGACAAGGAGACAGATAGATAAACAGACAGATACAGACAAACAGGTAGAGAGAGACAGATAGATAAAAGGAGACAGAGACAGATAGACAGACAGACAGAAACAATACAGGTAGAAAGAGATAGGCACAAACAAATAAAAGGAGACAGCAGATAAAGAGGCAGACAGACAGAGACAGACAGAGAAGAGGAGACAGACAGACAAATAAAGAGACAGACAGATAGACAGAGACAGACAGAGAAAGGGAGACAGATAGATAAACAGACAGACAGGTAGACAGAGACAGACAGATAGACAGAGACAGACAGATAGACAGAGACAGATAGATAAAGAGACAGACAGATAGACAGAGACAGACAGATAGAAGGAGACAGACAGAGACAGACAGAGACAACACAGATAGACAGAGAAAAGGAGACAGACAAATAAAGAGACAGACAGACTCCCCCTCTTAATTGTCTCTGTATTAACAGAACAAACACGAGTTGTGTTTGTATGGTTGAAGGAGACAGACAAATTAGAAAAACCCATAAATGTATACAGACACTCAGACGACGGTCTCCTAAATTATATATATATATATATATTAAATAAATAAATAATATATTTTAAAGAAGATAGGGTGTCTCCTCAGCTCTATCTCTGTCTGTTCTGCTGTCTGTTTGTTTATCTATCTGTCTCTTCGTTTGTTTATCTGTCTGTCTCTGTTTGTTTGTTTGTTTCTCTCTCTCTCTCTGTCTCTCTCTCTCTGTCTCCTCCTTTGTTTATCTAGCTGTCTCTGTCTTTCTGTCTGTCTCTCTCTGTTTGTTTATCTGTCTGTCTCTCGTCTGTTTGTTTGTCTGTCTCTTTCTCCCTCTCTCTCTTTCTCTTTCTCTCTCCTTCTCTCTCTTTCTCTCTCTCTCTCTGCTTCATCGTTCGTTCGTTTGTTTTAATTTGTCTGTCTCTTTTTCTTCTATCTCTCCCTCTGTCTCCTTTCTATCTACCTGCGGTGTCTCTGTCTCTGTCTGTTTATCTGTCTGTCTCTATTTGTCTGTTTATTTGTTTCTCTGTCTCCGTTTGTTAGTCTGTCTCTGTTTGTTGTTTGTGTCTGTCTGTCTCTTTCTCTCTGTCTGTCTCCGTTTGTTTGTTTGTTTATTTGTTTATATGTCTGTCTCTTCCTGTCTTTCTCTGTCCCTGTTTGTTTATTTGTTTGTCTGTCTCTGTCTCTCTGTCTCTGCTTGTTTGTTTATTTGTTTCTCTGTCTCCGTCTGTATGTGCCTCTCTGTTTCTGACTGTCTCTGTCTGTCTCTGTCTCTTTCTCTCTCTCTCTCTCTCCGTCTCCGTCTTTCTCTCTTTCTCTCTGTCTGTCTCTCTCTTTCTGTCTCTACCTCTCTCTCTCTCTCTGTCTCTCTATTTATTTATTATTACTTTTATGTTTGGTGTTTGTCTCTAAACAAATACAGCATATGTTTTCGATGTCTCCAAACAGACAATTAAACAGCAAAGCAAAGACTGTCTCCTTCTGTCTCCTAACTGCAGCAGCAACAAGAACATTTGAAGGTGTCTATACACCCCAAGTATCTAAAGCTGTTTCTCCCATGTATACATACACAGCCTCTAAACAAACAGAGATACAATATGCTGCTGCTGTTGCTCTTGCTGCTGTTGCTGCTGTTGCTGCTGCTGCAGCAGCAGCCCCAACAGACAGAAGAAAAACATTAAATAAAGAGACATATCCATGCAGGGTCCCCCTTGTGCTGCTGCTGCTGCTGCTGCTGCTGCTGTTGCTGCTGTTGCTGCTGCTGCTGCTGTCGAGCCGCTGGGGACAAGTGGGGCCCTTCGTGCTAATAAAAGCGCAGCTGCAGCTCCTGCTGCTGCTGCACTTGCTGCTGTTGCTGTTGCTGCTGTTGCTGCTGCTGCTGCTGTTAACTACTTGCTGCTGCTGCTGCAGCAACAGCAGCAGGTAGTTAATAGCAGCATAAATTAGGGTGTTTACTGTCTCTTCCCTCTCGTGTAGAAATTAATAATAAATTTAAGAAATCTTTGTTTTATATTAATATAAATATATGTTTGTCTTTGTTTTTAATTGTTTTTATATTTAATCAAGATTTATTTATTATTAGATAAAAGAAGATATATTACAGAGCCTGCTGTTAGCTGCTTCTGTCTCCTCTCTCTCTGTCTCCTCTCTCGCTCTCTCTCTGTCTCTGTCTCCTCTCTCTCTCTGTCTCTCTGTCTCTTTGCTTTGTCCCCTCATCTAGCCTTTCTGTCTTTCCTTCTTCTTCTCCTTTTCTCTTTTTTTTTCTGTCTCCGTAATTTTCTATCCTCACCAACATATTTCTTCTACTCTCTTTGTCTTAACTGTCTCCTTTGTGTCTGTCTTAACTGTCTCCTCTGTATATATCTAAGGTGTCTCCTCCTTTGTCTATATCTATGGTGTCTCCTTATTGTTTGATATACACTACACACTGTCTCTACTCCTGTATATATATATATATATATATATATATATACATATATATATATATATATATATATATATATATATATATATATATATATATATATATAACACTACACAGTGTCTCTACATAAACACTGTCTCTTCTTCTTCTACTGTCTCTGTTTTTCTTTCTGCTGTCTCTGTTTATAAATATATACAGCAAACATCTCTCTAAATACTGTCTCCTTCTCTTCTGTCTGTCTCTCTCTCTCTCTCTCTCTCTCTCTCTCTCTCTGTCTCTCTCTCTCTCTCTCTCTCTGTCTCTCTCTCTCTCTCTCTGTCTCTCTCTCTGTCTCTCTCTCTCTCTGTCTCTGTCTCTGTCTGCTTCATCAATAAACAAACATCTGTCTCTTCTTGTTTTCTATCTCTCTTTCTATTTTTTGTATTTAAGATATATATCTCTCATTCTTCTCTTTGTTTTATATGCCTCTCTTTCTCTTCTTTATCTCTTCTTTGTCTCTTCTTTTATTTTTATTTTTATTTTTATTTATTTTTATTTTTATTTTCTTCTTTCCTTAATTTTTTTCTCTTTGATTTTTTCTTCTTTTTATTTTTTCTTTTCTTCTTTTCTTCTATTCTAAATTAATTTAAATTTTTCTGTTTTCTCGTTTAATAAACTAAATTAATTTATTATTATTTTATTTATCTTTCTGTCTTCTCGTTTAATAAATTAAATTAATCTAAAATATTATTTTATTTATTTTTCTGTCTTCTCCTTTTCTTATCTTCTTCTTCTTATCTTATTTTTTCTTTCTTATATTTTCTATCTTTTCTATTTCCTTTATCTTTTCTATCTTTTCTTTTTAATTATTAAATTAATTTTTATTTTTATTTTTATTTGTTTTTGTTTCTCTCTCCATAATAACGAGGGCTCCATCGTCTTCTTATCAATCCCTCATCACCTCCTTCTTCTTTTGTTTTCTTATCTTATCTTTTCTTTTTTTCTTTCTTTTCTTCTTTTATTTTAAATTAATTTTTATATTTAACTTGTTTATTTAAAAATAGTAGAAGCCCCATCATATTCTTATCTTCTTATATTCTTATCTTCTTATGTTTTTTCTTTCTCTTTCTCTTTCTTTTCTTGTTTATTATTTATAATAATAAATATTATAATTTATTTGTTTTTTTATCTTTATTACTCTTAACCCATTCTCAAATGTTTAACTTGTCTATTTAAAAACAGCAAAAGCCCCTACTTCTTATCTAATATACATATATATATATATATATATATATATATATATATATATAATTATCGATAGCGCCATCGTTTCTTTCTTATTTGTTTATCTTTTTATTAACCTTACAATCTTTTTTTTTCTTTTTTTTTTCTGTCTCTGTCTCTTTCTTTTTTCTATTTCTTTCTCTGTCTCTTCTTGTTTAATATATAATTAATTTGTCTCCTTATCTTTATTATTCTTACCCCACTTCCAGATAGCTATAGCCCCATCATCCCCACAACTTAAGAAATGATCTGAGCCTAAGGCACAGATAGCTCGAACGTCTCCTCCTTCATGAGCAGACAGATAACCTTCTTCTGCATCCATAAATATAAACAAATAAATATATATAAACATAAATTAATATATATAATTAATAAATATATTTCTACTTAGTTTTAGCAATTTATATTCTTATTATTAACAGAGATTTTATCTAGAAGAGACACATGAAGAGAGAAAGAGAAGCACCCACATATATATATATATATATATATATATATATACATATATATATATATATATATATATATATATATAGAGAGAGAGAGAGAGAGAGAGATGTAGACAGGTAGATAGAGAATAGAGATAGATAGATTATATGTACACTGCGCTGCTTCATTTGTATTCGTGTTGGTTTGTGTGTCTCCTTTCTCCCTATATTTGTATTTATCTGTCTCCTTTCTCTCCATATATTTGTTTGTCTCCTCTCTCTCTATTAATACTGATCTGTCTCCTTTCTCTCTGCATTTGCACTATCTGTCTCCTCTCTCTATATATACTAATATTAATCTGTCTCCTCTCTATACTTATATTAATCTGTCTCTCTCTCTCTCTCTGTCTCCCTCTCGCTCTCTGTCTCTCTGTCTCTCTCTCTCTGTCTCTGTCTCTGTCTCTGTCTCTCTGTCTCTCTCTCTCTCTATATAGTGTATATATATATATTAATCTGTCTCCTTTCTCTCTCTCTCTCTGTCTCTCTTTTCCTCACCAACAAACTCAGGGACCTTGAGGACCTTCAAAGAAGAGTGCTTCCCACCAAAAACCAAAACCGGACCAGACGGAGACATCAAACCTAAAGCCCCAAACAAATACAAACATGCATGCATGCATGCATGCATGCATGCATGCATGCAGTGTACGTACACCATACAATATCTATACAACTCCACCGCATACAACTACAACAACAACAACAACTACAACTACAAATATAAAAACAAATACAAATATAAATACAAATACAAATACATGCATGCATGCATGCATGCATGCATGGGGCTTGTTGTATGTGTTGTGAATATGTGATATGCTTCAGAAATAGAATAAGGAGATTTAAACTCCAATTGCATGCAGCCCCAAATAAACCAACAACGTACCCTCCATAGAAGATAAATAATCTGAAGAAAAACAATATTGTCTCTCTCCATCTGCGGTGTATGCTGTAATCGCCCCGCTCGCAAACCCCACTAATAAAAAATCTTTGAAGGGTAAGAGAGACTGTACCAACACACACACAAGCAACAACCCCACCTATAAACACACTCAACCAACCCCACATATTAACACACTCAAACAACCCCACATATTAACACACTCAACCAACCCCACATATTAACACACTCAAACAACCCCACACAATCAACAACCCCACATCATAAACACACTCAACCAACCCCACATATTAACACACTCAAGCAACACACACACAAGCAACAACCCCACCTATAAACACACTCAATCAACCCCACATATTAACACACTCAATCAACCCCACACAATCAACAACCCCACCTATAAACACACTCAATCAACCCCATATATAAACACACTCAACAACCCCACACTCAGCAACCCCACACTCAACAACCCCACACTCAACAACCCCACACATTAACTCGCCCTCCAAACAAACAACAACCCCACCCATAAACACCATCAACAACCCCACACTCAACAACCCCACCCCATAAACACACTCCATCACCCCCACAGCTAAACCATAAAAACAAAAAAGTATAAAAATATAAAGATAGATATAAAACAAGAAAATAAAATAAAGTTTATCCTACATAAAACACCCCACAGAATCTAACAAGAGACTATTCTACCCCCATATTAGGGTTTAGGGTTTAGGGTTTAGGGTTTCTAGGGTTTAGGGTTTAGTAAGAAATAGACTAACTAGTACAAGAGGAGGCCCATTCCCCTTAACATCCGAAATATCTAAAACCCGTAAAGTCTGCAGTGTCTCCAAATCGATGATGCATAGAGAAGTCCCCCCTACCCACAACACCCTAACAATAAAACACAAACAAACACAATAATATTTATTAATTATTTATATCAATTATATATATATATATATATATATATATATATATATATATATAGATATATATATATATATATATATATATATGTGTGTGTGTGTGTGTGTGTGTGTGTATGTAAAGGAGAGAGACAGAGAGAGAAGCAAACAAAACGAGCAGACGAGGAGACAGAAAACAAACAGAGGCAGTGAACAACATAAGCAGGTGTCTTATAATATATATATATATATATATATATATATATATATATAACATCATATGTATACTACA